>JARWLC010000012.1:91915257-91985257 GCA_033318265.1 Phyllotis vaccarum
TTCATTTAATTTGAGGTATATTGTGGCAATATATTGTATATTTAATAAAAATAGTCTGAAATATCAGAGGACAGAGCTACCCACAGAGCCAGTCCATGAAGGTCAGGGGGTGATCTATGTCTTTAAACCCATCACTCAGGAGACAGAGATTCTTCGAGATCTCTCTGAGTTCAAGACTTAATGGAGCCAGGCAGTGGTGGCATACATCTTTAATCCTAGCACTGGAAATGTTGAACCAGGAATTAAATTAGCGAGGTGGAGAAAGATAAGGTTGGAGAAGGTAGGAGGTTTTCCCTTTGCCTGCAAACCTTTTCCACTGAGAGACAACCAGTCTAAGGATTTATGGTGACAAGAACTACCCATTTCAGCTAAGGAGTTGACTGAATGAGAAGTGGATGTAACTTGTTCTCTGTCTCTGATGCTGTTTCCCTGGGTTTTTGTCTCAGTCAATTTTTTATTTCTATATAAGCTGACTAAATAAACTTTTTATCCAACTACTTGGCTTAAACTGCTTATCTGCTGTGAAATTTTCTTAGATAATTTTTTGGAGTTACTTACATTTCATCTCAAATAAAGATAGTTCAGTTCTAATTTGTTATAAATTTTAACTTTTTAAAATAGTTACTATTTGTATACATTATATAACAGAACAAAGAAGCAAATTCGCAACTCTTTACTTTTTATTTCTGTGACTCTAATTTTGAAAACTTCTAGTTCACAGGAGTTAAAGGGATAAGAAGAAAATTTGAGACACTAACATTGCTATTCCAAAAATTGTGTCAGCAATTATCTTCTTCCTCACAATTGGTTGGACATAGCTAGCAAAAGTTTGAGGAATAAGTCTCTTCCATTTACTATTTAGGTGGAATTGTTCTCTTTAAAAGCTTTCAAAGATATTATTCAAGCAAACTATATTTGTCTAAATATGTCCTTCCAAATGATGTAATTTAGAAATAGTATTTATAAATTCTAGGTTCAAATATTTGACATGTTGTAAATAGAAAATTGAAATTATAAAATATTTCAACCTTACAAATAAAAATAAAATGTTTTCTATAAAATATTATTAATTTTGAAGCTCAAGTTTAGTAAATATTAAACTTATGCAGCTTCAAACTTGTGAAGATGGTACACAGGGAAGTGATCATAAAGAATTTTAGGGGGTACTTGCTTGCAAAAGAGCAACCATGGCACTTAAATGATTGTATTTTCCTTTCAGAATCTGAACAGAGGGGATGGAAAAAGGTAATCACTCCACAGTGACAAAATTCTTTCTTGCTGGGTTAACAGACCAACCAGAGCTGCAGCTGCCTCTATTTCTCCTTTTTCTTGGAATCTACCTGCTGACGGTTCTGGGGAACTTGGGTATGATCATCCTGATCTTGCTCAGCTCCCACCTGCACACCCCCATGTACTTCTTCCTCAGCAGTCTGTCCTTCATTGATCTCTGCCAATCTACTGTCATTACTCCAAAAATGCTGGTGAACTTTGTGGCAGAGAAAAATGACATCTCCTATCCCGAATGTATGATTCAACTTTACTTCTTTCTCCTTTTTGCTATTTCAGAATGTTACATGTTGGCTGCAATGGCATATGATCGCTATGTTGCTATCTGTAGCCCCTTGCTTTACAGTATCATCATGTCTCAACAGACCTGCCTTTCTCTTGTGTTTGGAGTTTACATTATAGGTATAGTTTGTGCATCAGCTCACGTAGGATGTATGTTTAGGATTCATTTCTGCAATGTTGATTTGATCAACCATTATTTCTGTGACCTTATTTCTATCCTCAAGCTCTCCTGCTCTACTGTTTATGTGAATAAATTGATGATCCTAATTTTTAGTGGAATTAATATCATTGCCCCAACCCTGACCATCCTTAGTTCTTATGCTTTCATCATTATCAGCATCCTACACATTAAATCCAGTGAGGGCAGATCTAAAGCCTTCAGCACCTGCAGCTCCCACATCTCAGCTGTTGCTGTATTTTTTGGTTCTGCTGCATTTATGTATTTGAACCCATCTTCTTCCAGCACTGTGAATGAAGGGAAAGTGTCCTCTGTATTTTACACCATCATCGTTCCCATGCTCAATCCTCTGATCTATAGTCTAAGGAATAAGGATGTCAACATTGCACTGAAGAAAATGGTAGAAAAAAGACCATTGTTGTGAAAAACATAATGTATATAATATTTCATTAGCTTTTAATCTGTGGCTGCTACATGGTATGAATTTAATATGATTTGTTTTAATCAGTCTGTGTAAATTTCTTCATATCATAAGATTATGTAACTTTATTTATTTATTTTTTGGCATGGTCTTCTTAACACTATTCCCCTAATATTCCACCTGTTAGTTTCACATGTGATAACAGACATAAAGCCAGATGCCTGTCACACTAGAGTTTATTTAGGGGAGTTGCTGAGCAGGTATTAGGGAGACAAGCAGAAGAGAGACAGACTTTCACATGCAGGGTCATTTTAAGAGTGTAGATGGGCATAGATTTATGTAGCCATGCCTAGAGGCATCCCTTCCCTACACAGTGTGATCTGCTAGCCAGTCATGTTGGGTTTACCACATGGCTGTGGCTGCTACATGCCAGGGATTCTTAAACCATCTCATATTTTGGGGACTTACTGACATATTCTTAGTCTTTGGAATGTATTTTCTACTACTATCAGACCTGATAATGTTTGTGGTATTTATTTTTCCCTAATATAGGCATATGGCAGCCAATATGTAACCAACATAGTTGTTGCTTATTAACCATTCTGTGTTTTATTCAGCATTTTCTGGTTTGGTTAAAATATATCATATATAAGTTTCACAAAATCTGCAAGGGTCTATAAGACTACTGCTGGCCTTATGTTACTGGAGAAAATTTTTAAAAGATTAACAATGAAGACTGTTCTGAAATAAATTATAACACGAGTGTGAAAATTTTGCTTTTTATTATTTTATCTTATTTTTTTGTTGCACATGTCTATGTTTGTAAATTGATGAGAATGCCTACATGTATGTGGGAGAATGTTCACATATGTATTGGAAGGTAAAGGTTAAGACCCCTCTCCACTGGCCACAGCCTAGAACATATGATATCCAGACAGAACCTATTCTACTAAAACCACTTTTTAAAATTTAACTTTTATTAATTCTTTGTGGATTAATATCATGTAGCCTGATCTCACTTATCTCCTTGTACCCCTATATTTGCTCCATGGCCTTGCAATCTTCCCTTTGCAAAACAAAGAAAAAATAAAACACAGACACACACACACACACACACACACACACACACACACACACGCACGCACACACACACACAAAGCAAGCAAATGAACAAGATAAAAGAAAAAGAAAAACAAGACAAAACCAAAAGGGGTAGGGTGGAGACAGTTTTGTTGTGGAAGCTGTAGTGTGACCCAGTCGGTCAGGTCAGACAGTCCACTCTTCAGTTGTCTCATTTTCCTTTACAAGTGTTCATTATCATGAGTCATTGCCGGGTTTGATGGCTTTGGCCTTTGCTATGTCATTGGGGTTCCTACTGGATATCCTGTTAATGATCTTTAGGATTTTCCCCTTCTCATGCTCCAATAGTTCACAGATATGATGGATGTTGGGGTGGGTTTGCTCATAGCACTGGTTCTGGGGTTGGGTGGTAGCTGGGCTGGTGAGCTTGCAAGCTTTTCCCCATCTTCACCACCTGGGTGAGCTCTCCAGCACTGCCTAAGGCAGGCCACCCAAAGCAACCTGTAGCAAGAAACATGGCCAGTTATCTTGCTCTCGGGCCCTCAGGTCAGGCTCACCCACACTCATACCACCATATCTCTACTGTCTTACCCAGGAAAGGTGCGGAGCCCTCTCTTCTGACTGTTGTAGGGACAATGGGGTGGGAGGTGGTGGTGGAGGTCAGCTCTCCTGCTCTCACACCCTCAAATCTGGCTCACCTCCTCTGAGGACAAGAGGGTTAGCTTTAGTGTGCTGCCTGGCAGGATGCAAGGTCCTCTTTTCTGTGTGTTGAAGTTGTTGAGGGGAAGGGCTACTTCTCCCATTTTGTAACACTGACCTGGGCTTTCTTGCCTGCTGTGATATCAAGGGCCTGGGACTGGAGGGAATCTTTCCCTCACTCATGCCACCACATGACAGATGACAAGGGACTGGGACTAAGCACTGCCTTTATGGTTTGCTCTAGAGTGCTGCTCAAGTGAGGTTCATGCCCATGGTGAGGAGTGGGCCATCTCTTTCAATTGCGGGAGGGGAAGCACCTCTCCTGCTGCAGTATCCAGTGAGGGGCAGGGCCAGTTATTCCAGGGCCAGCCCAGTATGACCTTTAGATTTCAACTCATGTGTGAGCATCACTTCTGCTATTCCAATTGCATATCAACACTGAGTGACCCCATGTCTGAACATAAAGGACCATCTGGATGCTCAAATACCTAACAACTTTAAAAAATAAGATAGATCTCAACAACCATACAACAAAGGCTGCACAGATGTCCAAGCCAAGACACTCTAGATTCCCACGTGATTTGGGATGTCAAGAGGTAGTGCTGTGGTAAAAGCTAAAGTGTTAATAGTGAGACAGGAGCTAAGGGAGGGACTTCTAGGCAGAGAGAGGAACTGGGAGGAGGATTCTTGGTGTTTGATTTCACCAGCAGACTCGGAGCAAGTGAGATGTGCCATACCAAGAAGAAGTAACAGAGCCATGTGGCAGAATGTAAATTTAAAACAATGGTTAATTAAGTCATGAGAATAGTTGGGAGAAAGCTTAAGCTAAGGTAAAGCTTTCAAAATTAATAATTATTCTCCAGGTTATTATTATGCAGGCTGGTGGTCTTTAGACCTGACTAACCTGTCAGTTAGACTGACAAAATAACTTGCTACAATTGTGTCCCATGGAAAAAATACAAATAACACACACACACAAAAGAAAAACAAGATGCTTTATTTCCATTATATATAATGGAGATGAAAACAAAGGGACACAATACAAAGTAAGAATTATAAGTATGTTCAAAGAATTAAAATATGATATTAATGCTGGAATGTAGTCTGGAGAAATACAAACAATTAAGGAAATAGGTAAAAAATTAATGTTATAAGATATAATTTAATTAAGTAATTAAAAATAGAATTTCTGAAGAAAACACAAATTAAATAAAATTTGAAATGCCAAATTCAAAATCTCCAACAGCATATTAAATAGAAAGCCACACAGTAGAATAAGTCAAATGGAAAAAGAATGTCAGGACTCAAAGACAGAAAAAAGTAGAATAGTCAGTCAAAAACGATATATCTAATAAAACTTAAGAGCACCTTCACAGTATACTACAAAATCTAATAAAACTTAAGAGCACCTTCACAGTATACTACAAAACAAGGATTCTATCAATCTTGGGCATAGAAGAAGAAACCAAATAAATACACAGAAAATATATTTGCCAAAATTATTGAAGGAACATTTTCAAATCTGAGACTGAGAATCAGTTTTCTTCAATGCAGAGACCCCAGATATATCCCCCTTGCTCTGGTAGGCTACATGCTCAGTGTTAGTTGACTCACACAAAATGGATTCTATAATTTTGTAAATTTTTCTTTTATTTTGGCTTTCATTTTGAATTTTGAAGGAGAAGTGTGTGATAAATAAGATTCAGAATAAGGTTCAGTGGGTAGTGAGGAGAGAAGGAGCCGTGGGAAGGGAAGCTTGTGATCAAAATACAATGTGTGGAAAAGATTTTTTTTCCAGAATATTTAAACAAAAATCCAGTTTGAAAATTTAAAAGGAGGAATAAAAAAAAAGAAAATAAGCAATGTGAGATGACACACACTCGAGAGAGAGACAGAGAAAGAGAGAGATCTGTAAATCTTAGAACAGAGATATCAAGGGGCAAGAAGACTACAGGACACCATAAAGATTCCCCTTTTTAATATATTGTGAAAACACTAAACAGACAGAACAAAGAAATATTGACTGTCATAGAAAGACCAGATAACACCTAAAGGTAAACTCATCTGAATATCAGCTCATTTTTAACACAATCACCTCATTAAATGCCTAAAAGACCTGTTACATATTCAACATCTTTTTCATGATAAAAGTCATGGAGAATATAGGGATAAAAGATACATATTCTGACATAATAAAAAAAATAATATACAAGCCTACAGTGAAAACTATGCTATATGGAGAAACAGAGACCTTGGGATCTTAAAGCGACAGTACAGGTATAGAATAAATGGGTTATAAATAGGAAAGGAAGAAATAAAACTATCCTCATTTACTGGTGAAATTATTTTATACAAAGGAGAACCTAAAGACCTTACTGGAAAATACATACAGTTGATAAAACATTTATCAATTTGTAAGAATACAAAATCAACACAAAAAACTAGTAGACTTCTTATATACAAAAATAAATAAAATCAGGGAAAGAATGCCATTCATAATAGTGTCCAATAGAAAAATATGTTGAAATAAACTTATTTAAGAAATAAAAAACTTCTACTATGCAAATTTATGATAGTAAAGAAAATAAATGAAGGAAAATAATGGACAATTGAAAGACCTCCCATATTCTTGTCTTAGTAGGGCAAATATTGTGAAAATGGTATCCTATCAAAAACAGTCTTAAGAATCAATAAAATCTCTATATGCATAAAAACTAAAAAGAAAATAGTGTTAAATAATATCAGGAATAACAAAGGCCCAGAATATCCAAAGAAAAGACGGGAGGAATCAGCGCTCCAGATATCAAGGTGGTTATGGTATCTTAATACAACAATAGAAAACTCTAAGATAGTTTCCATCCATAACTTGATATGAAGACCTTATTGATAAAGGTACCATATACTTGAGGAGTCATAGGGCATGGAGAAGTCATGCTGGTACCAACCTGGAAGTGTCAATCCTATTGGGTAGCATTCAAAATGCTGAAGGGTTCTATTTATTCAACTGCAGGGAAAAAATAAGCAACAGTCTTGCCTAGTTGTGATCCTTGGCTGGCATAGAAAACTTTGTTCAGTTTTGCAGTAGTGATGAACATGTCATGTAGTAACCAATAATTGGACTTATGGCCTTCTGTACAAGATAAAAGTAATGCTCAGTGCCATTATCTGAGTCATGGCTAGGTATATCATAAGCCTGAGAGGAAAGCATACTCTTAAATCCCGAAAGTAACATAGTGTTAGTGCTGGAGAGATGGCTCACTCTTGTATTATTACTATAATTCACTTGTCTATGTATACATATAGTGATAGTTAAATGTATTGTTATTACAATTATTTTTTAACGAAATGTTATCTGTTAGACCAATTAAGAATATAAAATGTGGGAGCTGGAAATAAGTTGCAGTTGGTAAGAATACTTGTTGCTGGGCTACAAGAAAACACTGACAGGTAAACAGCCTCCTGAAGTCATACTTTGTCAAAAACATATGGTCTGGTGTCCCTTTGAGTGGTTTTATTTTTTTCTCCCCACGCAGGGATATTTTCTCTGAGTTCTGTGAAAATCCTCTCCAACTCCAGGAGTAAAACTGAAAGCCTTCATTGTCAAAACTGGCCACACTGGGCCTCAAGCAGGTCCTTGTTAACAGGTTAGAGTTGCAACCACGCACAGCTTTCTGTAATGATTTTTGTTCATGAATATTTGTGGTAATGAGTGTTGAATCTCTATGTTCTTTGTTTTCCACCATTTTAAAGCAGGAAGAAATTTATAGGAGGATCTGAACTCCTCTGGTACACAAGTCTTCAAGTGCATGCCTTTGAAATATAGTTCAACTTTATTTTAAAACAGCTCTATGATCACTTAAATATAGTATAACTGTTTCTTCTTAGTCACTGTATCTGATATTACGACAGAAAGTAACAGTGGGAAATTATTACCTGACATTGTTAGGCATGTGAGTAAATCTGATATGTGGATTATGAAATGTGTAAAGAGAATTTTCAAGGGGAAATACTGACATTTACTCTTTTATTCTATTTTGAAATTAAATGACATATTTAAATTTAAATGCTTATTACATAAGAAATGAGTAAATGCAAAGCATTTAGAGTAGAGATGTGATATAATAGTAGAACTTTATATTTAAGCTCTTTTTTTATGTAAGATTTTTTGTTTGTTTGTTTTCCAAACACTGTGATGAATGCTACATTTAACTACTCTCATAATGTTGGCAAGAATCATAGCAAAACAGAATCTCCTAAAATATCTAAGACATGTCATCAGCCTTTTTGTTATTTAAAAATCCTTTATAGTTAAAGAATCAAAAAAGGAGAAAATTTTAAAATGACTCCTATTTAGAACTCTACTGTACCTTTATGCAGAACAAATTATAAATCTCTACCACCAAACACATTGCCTGAATTAATCCTATTTTTTTTCTTTTAAGTCTTTGTAGATATGTTTATATATACTCAGCATTTCCTATAAAACTAACTTTCCCCCATGGACCATGAATTCACCAATCTTCATAATTTTGTTCACTGGTTCACTGAGGAAAGGACTAACTTCCACTCACACTCCCTCTGTTGGACAGTTCTGTGTCAACTTGATGGAAGCTAAAGTCAATTTAAAAGAGGGAACTTCAATTAAGGGGAGTCTAGGGGAGTAAGGGGGAGCAGTGGTGGGTATGGGAAATTTAAAAGCAATGCCAAAACCTGAGGGGAAAAAAAGAAAAAAGAAAGAATGAAAAAAGAAAGAAAGCCTGTAAGGATTTTTCTTAATTAGTAATTGTTGAGGGAGCACCCTGCCCATTGTGGGTGGTGCCTTCCCTCGGCTAGTGGTTGTTGGTTCTGTTAAATAGCAGGAAAACCAGGATGAACAAGTAAGTAAACAGCATTTGTTAAAGGCCCCTGCATCAGCTCCTGCCTCAAGGTTCTGGTCCTGCTTGAGTTCTTGCCCTCACTTTGATGATGAAATATCATATGAAAATGTGAGCAAAATAATTGCTTTCCTTGCCAAGATGTCTTTGGTCATGATGATTCATCACAGGAATAGTGACAACAACTAAGGCATGCTCCAATGCATATATAGTATATAGTTGTTTTTATATTGTTATTTCTAATTTACTACAGACTCGTGGACATAGGAGAATTATATCCCCTCTTTAAAAAGTGAGGCCAATGTTCTTGGAGAAAACATTTCAAGTTAGTTACGGACCATGAAAATCTGAAAGATGACTGAGCACTGCATCTCATAAAGAGCCAAAGAAACATGCCATAATTTCTAGTGAGGCAAAGACAACACAAAAGCATTTTCCTCATATTATATCTTAATCTAAGGTCCACTCTTGGGAATCACTTTCAGAAGACAGAATATCTCTGTGGCACTTGGACCATTTACCGCTGACACAGTATGGCTGAGAGACCTACACCCATCGTCAGTTATAATGGTGTATTACAAAGTACTGAATGAACAGAGGAGAAGATCGCAAGGGTTTCAAGAAGACCTGTTCAAATCTGGAGAATTATTCTTTGAGTGACTTTTCCCTTTATGGATGAGTTCATGTTTAACTAAATTTCTGTGGTCATGAAAGTGTAGTAGAAAGAGCACTAAATCTGCAATTTTAATATTTGGGTATGCCTTCTTCACTTTGTGTGTGTACTAAAGTTTGAATTTGAAAGTCACTGTCTGGAAATTGGAGTTCATTATCAAGGCACCAATGGGATTTTATGAGAATTTATCACGTCATACACATACAATAAAGTAAAGCCATATATTTATAAACCGACATTCTTTTCTAAACTATTATTGATAAATAAGAGGTCAGAATTATACCCAAAGAGATGTTTCTACTGTCCTGTGGTGGGGTTCAATATGCACACTACTAGATATAGAAACTTATTTAATCACAGAACTTATTTGTGCTTGAGTATTATAGAACAGGGAGGAATATAACATGATTCACAAAGTTGTAAGAACCACGAAGGCCAATTTTTATATATTGTTTTTAATGTCTGAGCATATGTTTAAATTTTTTGTTAGTGTTTTGCATACTATATACAAATGTATATTTGTGAGCTGACTCCATCATAAAATGCTCTTGTTTTGGAGTGCCTTTCCTATAGAACATACAGCTCTTTATTTAGAATATATATGCATTAAAATGCCATAATAACAGTACTATTTTAATGATAGATCAACTTAGCCCATCTAACCTGGAGCACTGTTCCTACTAACAAGCACTTGAAATCATGGGCTAGGTAGTAGAATTAATTAATCTCAAAGTTAAAGGGAAAGGTGTGATTGTAGAATAATTTCATTTTACGAAGAAATCTCTCATTATATCTCTGAAGATGTCTTTTGAAAAGTACTTAGAGCCTCTCATCAACATGAAACTCCTTCCTTAATGAGTGGTTTATTTCATTGGGGTTCTTCTTTTTTTTGTTATGAAATAAAATTTAACCTTAATCGATGTCCTATATCTTTATCACTTACTTCATTAAAAAAACCCACAAGCTTGTCAAGATTTCAAGTCAACGTTCACATCTTTGCTCTTCTCAGCAAAATAGCCCAAAGGAGCTACCATATTAGAAAGGTATATGACATCAACTATAGAATCAGTTTTGAGTTTTAATTTAGATGAGTTATTTCCAATTGGATAATTTTTAAGGATATTTAAAAAATGATAATACCTCATAAATGCTCAAACCATGTACTATTTTTATTAAATCAATTCTATATGGCATGGTTGAGATACTTGCTCTTGATTTATAATATTCCTTGTGAAGTACATTATTGTTTTTTCAAGGCTATGCTTGAAAGACACATGAAATAATTAATTAACATATTCATCAAATCTTGTATTAAGTTGTGATGTACATGCTAAGTAGTTATAGAATTGTTTATATAAAATGTTTATATGACTGAGGTAGAAATATTGTAGTATTGACACACGCGAATAATGGAACAGAAAACACAAAGAAAGCAGCCACCATGATGTCTCAAGGGAAACATTAGAGTCCATTTCCCAGGCTGGTACACAAGAGGAGGATGTAAATATTCCTCCTTTCAAAGCACCCTTTTACTTTGGTTGATATTGCTATCATTAATCTAGTTGGTCCCTCGGGGCTATAAAACACTTAATCAAGAAAATGTCCAAAGGGATATGAAAGAAGTGACTCAAGGGAAAATGAATGTGCTCAAGACCTGGTAGTATGCACAAGAATATCTTATACAAACATTAAATCTTAGCTCCTGAGGCTGAGGTACACTGAACTCTTCTAAGAACCAGATAATGTGGCATAGTCACATTTAGAAGATTGTAGGAAATCCCATGCTAGACTTGGCAGCTAATATTTGAAATTCTAGCATCTTATTAAAAAGATTGTGAATAAAACACCCAGGAGAGCTTCACACTGAAGTCAAGACTAACATACTGGTGACAGTTTCTTATAGAACACAAGGGTTGAGATGTAATTAGTGGTACAGAATTTGTTTAAGACATGCAGTGTGCCCTCAATTTTTGGAGCAAAAATACCTTAGTCCTGGTAGAAAAAGTAAGTAATTTAATTTTTACGTATTTTTTTGTAGATGCTTGTTTTTCCTGAAGATTTTCAAATGAAGAGAACTAGATACTCATTTTCTTAGACAAGTGTTTTGATGTCAAAATAAATAAAACTTAATGGTGAAGCTCTTGACTTATATGTGTGTGTGTGTTTGAGAATCAAGGTTCAAATGTCTTGTAATTAATTTCTACCTTTCTTCCCCATAAAAATAATATATTGTCACTGCCCTCAAATAAATTCATAGAAGTGGCAGTCTATGTCCTGTGACACTTGGTTCCCCAATTTTTTAGTGTACCTTTTCATAACAAGTGCACAGTAGTATCTAATTATGATTTTATTTGTTCTTATTTGTTAATGACGATGGATGCCATCTACAATATTTATTATATTTGTGAATCATACTTGAAAATATACATGTTCAAAGAGTAGTTTTCCAATTTTCTTAAAGTGGAAGAATTATTTGATTTTTACTACTTGAGTTAAAAATACTATAAATGTTGGAAAAATAATTTATTTTATTGGCTATGTGCTCCATTTTTACTTTCTTGTTGGCAAATATATGTTTTAAATTTAGTTTTGAATGTATTTTAGATTTAAAATTCTAAATATCATATAATTTACAAGTATACAGTACCACAAATACTTTAATGGTATATGAAACATATTAAAAATTTTAATTATTTCATTTAAAGTTTAGTACCTAATATTGCCACATTTACTATCACCTAGTAATCTTATTTTAACTTCACTGATTTGCCAACTACTGTTTTGTGCCAGAAGCCTCCATTGTTATTCTATTACCTTTTACTGTTTTCGCTCTTTGGTCTCCTGTAGTTAATAGTTTTGAATTCTTTTTCTATCTTTCATTTTCTTGATAAAAATGCTTTACTTTACACTTTAACTCAAATTAGTATATTTAGAGATAATAATGCATTACAGTGTGATTTTGAAAAAAAACCAGGTCACCAGGATATGATTTTGTTAATTTTCAGAGAAATTGTATGTTAAGATTTTGTGTTCAATATGATATATGTATTGTACTTGATCCACATATATATCTTTTGTAACAGTCTTAGATATAGATCTATGATATTGATTTTTTATCATTTATTATGGATGTTTAATTGTTCCAGAATTAATGTTGAAAAGACAGTTCACTGGTTACATTTTTGCATAGTTTGTTAAAAGTCAAATAATCATGTATTTCTCAGTGTGTTACTGTCTTCTCTATTTTCACCAGTGGCTTGTGACCCCAATTAATACAGCACCACAATAGTAGTATAATCTAGTAATGTGAGCTTTATTAACACTCTGTTTTGTAAAATTCTTTTCTTGGGGGGAGAGGGGCTGGAGAGATGGCTCAATAGGTAAGAGCACTGGCTACTCTTCCAAAGGTTCTGAGTTCAATTCTCAGCAACCACATAGTGGCTCACAACCATTTGTAATGAGATCTGGTGAACATTTCTGGCTTGCAGGCATATGTGTAGGCAGAATACTGTACACATAATAAATACATTAAACAAAAATATTTTCATTTGATAACACTTTTATTTTAAATAACAGAATCATCTTGATATTAGCATGAAAAATTATACTAATTATTTGAGCTTGAAAAAACTTATTTCTTATTAGAATTGAGCTTCTTTTAATCTATGAACATAGACTTTCAGACATTTACACATTATTATTTTGAGTGTTTAGTCAATATTTTGGTTAAAATGTGATGACTCTGCACATATTTTTCTTCTTCCTAACAGTATATTCTTTTCTCAGACAATATAATCTGAATACTGTTTTCCCTCCCTCTATTCCCCTGAGGTCCTTTCTACCCCCTCTCCAGTTAGGATCCACTCTCTTCCTATCTCTCATTAGAAAAGACCAGGTTTCTAAGAGATCATAGAAAGACACAACAAAGTAAATTAAAATGAAAACCATTTTAGTGAATTTGGACAAAACAAGTCAATAGAAAAATCAAAGGCCTTCAAGTAAGGTACAAGAGTCAGAAACACTCACTTATTACAGATTCAGGAGTCTTATAAAATTACTAACAGAAAGCTGTAGTATATATTTAGAGGCTATTTAATTAGATTACACAGAATTTATTTTGCTGCTATAACAAAGATCATTGTTTGTTGAAAATTTTTCCTTAATTTGCTGATCTGAAGTACAAGAAATTAATGTCTTTTGGTTTTGTATCTACTCATCTAATTTTACTTATTTTTCTAGAAATTGTTGAGTCTTTATGATCTCTTTATTAATATCCTTTCTATTTAATTTCTTACTTTTCCCCTTCTTTCTTGTAATGGATAAGGTTCCTTGTGTGCTATTGCAGTTTTTTTTCTTTATTAAGTTTTATATTTTCAGTACCAAACATTTTTAATTTTGTTTTAATACTGTATGTATCTCTACAGTGAATACACATCCCTCAAGTCATTTCAAATTTATATTTTAAAATCTCAAGGAACACTATGTGAGGTGTTTTACTTATACTGATGTTTAGATAATCTCAAAGTTGTCATATGTTCTTTTTCCCGGAGTTGATGACATTTTTCAGTTTGTTTTGTACATTAAGAATCTTCTATATACTCAAAACTCTTTATATTATGCTATAGGTATAGAACTGTATAAATATTTCCTGAAATACAATAACTTGTATTTGCTTTTCTGTATTAAACAGTTCAGTTAGAATCAAACAAACAGTCCCTCCTCTGCCTTCTGTATACAATGATTCTTGATCAGTTTCAAACGTGGTGATGTGTTGCTTTGTGTTTTTGTGCTTTCTCCTTTAAATGTTCCAATAAGAGAGATTATTATGAGATGTAACTGATACTAAAATTCTCCAAAGTTCTGTAATAACACTTTTACACACAGAGTAAACCAGCATTGTTCACTTTCATGATTTTTTGTCTACTTGCTCTCTCTCTCCTACTTGCTCTCTCTCTCTCTCTCTCTCTCTCTCTCTCTCTCTCTCTCTCTCTCACACACACACACACACACACACACAAACACACACACACACACACACACACACATACACACTCACACACACACACACACACACCAGAGCAGATACATTAAGGCAGGGCTTGTCTGCACAAAGATTCTCTACAAATGTTTTGTTTTTTTACTATTCCTTCATTTTCTATTTCTGTAGCAAAGGTGTGGGAAGGAGAAAAGAATGGAAAGAAAAAAAGAAAGTTTCCAACAGGGAAGGGAGTGGAAGAAAACGAAAGGATTCCTTTGTATTTAGGCAAACAAGATCTGTGTTAACAAAATTCACTTACGTATCAGAGTGTCATTATACTGAGTAGCCATGACACAACTGATGTGAATTTTTATCTAAAAAAATATTTAAAAAGGAGTACAAGGGATGACAAAAGCAGATATTTTTTAATGGGTGGGGTTTCCTAAGATTTCATCCCGTCTTCTTGCTTTAGAGTTTTTAGAAAAATATTTTGTGTGCTTTATTTAAATCAATTTGATTTATATTTAACTTTATAAAAGCATACAAGTAATAATCTAAAACTTTATGTTTTATGTTTTCTGTAGATCTGCTCTGAATAAGAAGATCACTTGTACAAAACTGAAATAAACAATTGCACCAGAAAGCATATGGACTTGACTTCAGGGTTCACATCGTAGGGAGGCTGGCCTGTGTTCTGATTTGAAATTCAATATTCTCAAAACAATGAGGAATCTATCAACGGTAACTCAGTTTATCCTTCTGGGCATCCCACACACCGAGGGTCTGGAGACCATACTCTTTGTCCTCTTTTTGTCTTTCTACATCTTCACCCTGGTGGGGAACCCGCTCATACTTCTTGCAATTGTCTCCTCCACTTAGCTTCACACCCCCATGTACTTCTTCCTGTGCCAGCTGTCAAGTGTGTGACATAATTTCCCTTCGATGACTTCTCCCAAGATGCTGTTCTATCTCTCCGGAAACAGCCGAGCCATCTCTTATGCAGGGTGTGTGTGCCAGCTTTTCTTCTACCACTTCCTGGGTTGTACTGAAGGTTTTCTGTACACAATGATGGCCTATGACCGCTTTGTAGCCATATGCCATCCCCTAAGGTACCAGTTAATCATGAACCATAGAACGTGTGCCATCCTTGCTATGGGAACATCATTTTTTTGCCTGCATTCAAGCTACATTTTTAACCACCATCACATTCCAGTTGCCCTTCTGTGGTCCCAATGAGGTGGCCTATTCTTTCTGTGATATGCTAGTGTTATTGAAGCTGGCTTGTGCAGACACATCAGTCCAGGAAATGGTGGGATTCATCAATGTGGGCCTTATGCCTCTTAGATGCTTCTTAATCATCCTCACTTCCTACAGCTATTCCATACTGAAGAACCACTCTGCTGAAGGTAGACACAAAGCCTTCTCTACCTGCAGTGCCCACCTTACTGCCATTCTGCTTTACTTTATGCCAGTGGTCCTCATCTACCTAAGGCCAACCACAAGTCCTTCCTTAGATGCAGCCATTCAAATTTTTAACAATTTGGTTATCCCCATGCTGAATCCTTTGATATATAGCTTGAGGAATAAGGAAGTAAAAGGTTCTCTGAAGAAAATACTGTGGAAAGTGGCCTTCGTACATGAGAAATGCTAGCGAATGTAACGGAAATTATTAGCTTAATATCACACCATCTACAAAAAAAAAATGTGTTTCAAAGACCACAGATATTACCATTGCCTCATTTTACCAACGATCAGGACTTGAAGACCAAGAGCAAATCACTAAAGATTAAGTTACTCATAAATTCCTCTGCCAAGAAGAATGTTTTTCTGAATTTATTTTCCTCTTCTTGCCTCAGGTTTATCTTCCTACACATATTTTCTCCACCATCATTGACATAATTATTTCTTCAAGTTCTGCAGGTAATGTATTTTCATTTCAAGGTCTAGCAGTTGCCTCAAAAGAACTATGAGCAGATTAAACAAATGGCTTTAGGAACTTTCTTGTAATTTGAAACCAGAGCAACTGTTCAACTGAAGCTGTGTAAATTTCTTCCATTAAGCTTTTCAGTTTTTAATGGTAGTCATAGCTCTTGTTTATAAAAGAGTGTTATTAAACAGAATACAAAAGATGGTAGTTTTAATTTTTGGTCATACAATAAATGTCTAATTTTGGAGTCCTCAATTCTTTGGACCAAGTGTAAGATAGTAAATAGTTAAAAAAGCATGATGTAAGAGAAGTGTTGAGTGAGTTAGTACTGACATCAGTGAATGCTGGGTACTTTAAGGATCTCTATACAATTCTATCATCATCTGATTACTTAGTAAGAGCTCCAAAATAGTTGGAAATAATGGAAATTTCAAATTATTGTTTAGAAGATACAGTATATTTAGAAAGATTTATTGTTTTCATTTTTCTCATCTCAGCTTATATGAACTTTTACCTCTCAGCATCTTTGGGGATAGAAATTTTCTTTTGTTTAATATTTGATATAAGTAAGACAAATACAAATTCTCACTCAACTTATTAAAAATATTCCAAAAGATGATAACTCTATTTTTTCTTTTTTGGTCAATATTTAAATTTATGTGTATATTTTTTGTGCTAGTGTATGTAGTATGTATATCAGTAATCACAGAGGAAGGGAAGGAAAGGGCATCAGATACCTTGGAACTGTAGCTATAGGTGATTGTTATCATCCCAATGTGGATGACGGAAACATAACTTGGAAGAATAGTAAATGCTTTTAAACACTGAGGTGTCTCCCCATCCTTTCACTGAACATTTTTGCAGCTATACCTTTCTAGGTTTGAGGTTTTAATACTAAATGTGAGGAGAACAAATTTTATACTAATGCTATTAAACCCTGTTCACGCATGCTTATACACATGTTTTCAGCTCATCTTGTTGCATTTGGATCTCTGACATGTGTAACTAATGGCAATATTTCACTTGTTTCACATTGCTACTGCTTATCTCCCCCACTAAAACAAAGAATGCAGTAGGACCTTTTTCTTTGCTGCTTACTCTTTTACCTAAAGAATCTCACAACATTTTAATGAGACTTTAGAGAGAATAGAATATGAAGTTTAAAATTGTACTTTGACTTTTCTCTTAAGATGATAATATCCTGATTCCCATTAATTTTGATTTAGTTGCATGTTGAATCTCTTTACTGTTTTCCTTTCTAACAACTTATATGTTTGTTCTGATTTCTCCTACACTCCATCTTAAGCAGGCCAGACTTTGTTCATGAGAATATCTGGAAAGAAGCTGTGACTAAAGATGTTCATTAGAAATGCAATAATGTAGAGTGGTTGGAATAGTGCATGTCCAGAGTTAAATTATCCTAGGAGTGGATTTAGTCTTCTTTCAAGCTATTTATCAAATTCCTGACAAATATTGTGAACTTTATGTAAGTCCTTTGAATGTGAGCAGATCTCTAGTGTCTCCTAACCAAAAAGCTACAAAAGCTGGCATCTAGCTTCTAAGATCTATATAGTATAGTACTTGTACATTTACTTTGCTGTAACCCAACTAAGTACCCATAGTTTCATTGAAAAAAATATGTTATTAATTTGTGGATTTCTTTGTTCTTTTACTGTAAAATGCTTATGAAACTGCTAACTTTATATCATGATGTTTGTGGAAGCCTAAATGTATGTTCTTGGGTTATGGTTGCTCATATTTTGCTCTAGAATAAACCATCTTGTAGTTCAAATTTCTGTCCCCCCAGAAACTGTCAAATAAACAGCAGTCATTTCATAAATAATTAACTCAGAGAGAAGCTTAACATTAAGATAAGTGTGGGGCTAGTAGCTCAAGCTTATTGCTATCTAGGTCTTACACTTAAATTTACTCATAATTCTATCTATTATTAGCAACATGGCCTGCTAACTTTACTCATTGCAACATTTCATCTTGCCTCTTTTTATCTGGCTGGCATATGTGTCTCTCCACCATTCTTTTTCCCAGCTCTCTCCTAATCTGGTTGCCCCAACTCTATTTACTGCCTACTTACTGGCCAATCAGCATTTTATTAAACCAATATGAATGGCAAATGTTTAGAGTGTACAAGAGCATCATCCCACCCCATCTCTTTTATTTGTTTGAGATCAGAGCTTTTTTTGTTGTTGTTCAATGACCACAGCTAACTTTATTCAAAACAATTTCTGTAAAACAGAATACTAATTATCCATGAAACTATAACTTTTACTATATCTAAAAGACACATGAACTGTTAACAACAATAATTAACAATGAATAATAGTATGAACATTGGTGTTGGTAACTCTTCTAAGAAAATGAAACTATAGGAGACGAGTTTTTTATCCTTCAATCTTGTGCAAAGTCAGCTTTAAGATAATTTGTATATTATTACATGCTCACATTGATTTGGAATATTTTATTTTTCTGAACTTTTAAAGAATATACAAGTTGTATTTACTTAGATACATTTTTTATATAAAAATAAACTATCCTTTCTTTTTTGCAAGCTGTAAAAGTGGTATTTGATTTTTTTACTTTGCTTTTCAAACTAAAATTGTAACTTCAAAATAGTGTATTATTGTGATTTTGTTTGCATTTCTTTTGATTGATGGTACTGAATATATTTCTATTATTAAAATAGTTTGATAAAGATTTGTTAAAATAAATTCCTAGAATTTCTTGACCCAGAACAATTTCCTAATCATTTTTGGTTTTCATTTAAAAAGTATTATGGATTTTATTTCTCACTGGATATACAATTTGTAAGCATTTTCCTCAAGATGAATTATTAATTTATTCTTCTATACAGAAGTATCACAAAATTTTAATATATTAACAATTAATTTTTAATAAATTTTAGATTTAGTTTTCCAAAAGTAAAATAGCATCTAATACCCAGAATATCTTGTTGCACAATATATACTCTGTTTATTGTCAGTACATCAGCTCATTTACAGTTATTAGTGCATAGCAAACAATTTTAATTTTCTTGTCTGTCATTTTATAAACTACTATGGTGTCAAGAAATTACCAAGAAACTACCTTTCCATTTTATTGGTTTTTCTATTCAGTTTCTAACTGACCTTAATTGATCTATATTCTTTTGTTTTCACATTCTCAGTACAGAAAATTTTAGTTTTCAGATAGGTTGTTTTATTTAAAATAAACATCATTGAGTGCAATTGTTTCAGGTATAAAATTATGATCATAAGAAAATTTTCTGTTAATATCTATAGGAACTGTGTAATCAAAACTTACACCTAAGTTATGCATTTATCTATGTATATTTTTGTATATTGTTACTCACTGCTAGAAAAAAATAACTTTTTAAATGTTCTGTATAATTTCCCAGTCATTTTATAATTATTATTAAAATGATTATTTTGGGGATACTTGCTTTCCTCTACTTGCCAAAATTAAATTAACCATATATACAAGAGAATCTTTGCTAAATTCTGTATTTGGTAGTGCTGAAATATGTCCCTACCTTCACAAGTACACATGAAGTCCATAATGAGTATGTACTACAATAAGGTAGTTTGAGCTTTACCACTTTGGTTTGTATATAAAAGGAATAAATTATTAGTTTTATTTTAATTAGAATAAAATATTAAGGAAATTATTATGATCCATTTCTTTAAAATATAGAATTAACTTATCATTAAAAATACGTAATAATAACATATCTCTTTAATATAACAGAGCCACCATAGTTATTGATAGTATATTTATTCATAAAGCAAGAGACTAAATATTGATTGATAATAATAAGCAATTATATACATAGCTTTAGTTCAGCAGAGGTGAGTGGGGCCCTATGAGTGAACCCTTCTCTGGTTGCATTATTAGTCAATATTATCTATAATAACATAACTGATAGAATAAACTAAATGAACAATAAGCACATGGAAAAACATTTTGTATCTTTTATCACTGTGAATAGCAAGTTCAAAAATGTAAAATATCCATATATTACTGCTGATAAAATTAAAATAAAAACATAAAAGCAGGTTATGGATTGAAAACAGGCCAATGCCAACTACTATTTATAACTTAAATATTTAACTTTATCTCATTCTGAAGTATATTTGCAGCTATATGGATGGCTAAGAGATTGTCATAATATATAATTAACATAATTTCAAGTATATTAGATAGATATTTGTTTACATAACTAATATATAAAATCATAATAGCATGAAACTGATAACAACTTTGTTATAAATTAAACAACCCTGAGTGATTGACAATGAATCAATAAAAAGGTGGTGATAAATCCATACATTTATAATCTAAACAATAAAAATGGAGTTATAAATATTTAAATTATTAAATTTTATGAAGCAATGCTGATCATATTAATAAAATATCAGTTTTCATGAAATGATAGAAATACCAATGACCAGTTTACTGAGACAATATGAAAATTAGCTAATGTCTTTGAGCAGAGGTTGAAAGAAGAAGCAAGAAATAAAATCAACTATTTTTTATTTTGACTGCAGGAATAGTTCCAGAGTTAATAATTTTCTCAAATGTGCCCTTTTTACATATGTGCAGTTTCATGTTCTTCAACTTATATCAATAAATATGTATATGAAGTGGTTTACAGACATAAAAATTAATGTCTAGATTCATTAAAATTAATATGGTGCTTTTGTTAGTGTATTGTCAAATTTGTATATTACTTGTGAAGCTCGCATGTTTGAATAATGATGTCTTCTATTTTAGTTTTTACTTGTTCAAGTCTACCTTTGAATATTTTAGGAGTAACTTAGAGTTTCTCTAGGAAAAGATCTTCACTCCTTTTGCACAGTGCATGCACAAATATTCTGTCTACTCATTGCTTTACAGCAGAGTTTACTCCTTGTAGCTAGATATATTTCAGAATACTAAATTCTGAGTGTTAATTTACCTGTCAATCACTTACTGAAGTCTTAGATTATTTTTATTACTGATTTCTTAGAGATTTTGGAGTAGGGTATAATATTTTCTTAAATAAAAGAGGACTTTTTTCTTTCCTAATTGCTGCACTCCTAGGGTATTTCTTATATCAGAGCTAATTGAATAACAATTTATATTTAACAATACATCATGATGGGCTGGGGACAAACTTAGTTTACATTTTCTTTGTAGCAGGAGATACTGACTAGTGATAGAAAACAAATGGAAATCAAGTGATTTCACATACTCTAAATAGAAAGAAATTAAAGTACATTGAACAGAACTGGCATACCACAACTGCCTATCATTTCTGCTAATGATTTTTTTTTTGTATGTCTCTTCTCATCTCAAGGATTAATGGATAGGCCTAGTATAGAGTTCCATGTTTCTAAACATTCCATGTTAGTGAGGTGCCCAGTACATCTCACATGGCAGGTTTTCTTTTTGTAAAATAAAATTTGTACATTGACAGTTCTGTGCATGTTTTGCAATTTGACTGCTCTTAACTCTACCCTCTTTCATCTCCCTCTCTCACCAGTCTATTCATTCCTCTTTCCCATAAAAGCCCCTTTTACATTTGTGTGTATTGATTTCTATCCACTGTTGATAACCAGGAGGATCTGTATCCTTGGAATAAAGTCTGTGTTGGAGTCTGGTAGACATAATGGTGATGCAAGGCAATAAGGGACTCTCAAGCTCTCCGATTCAATCAGGAGACTATGGATCAGATTTATGAGGAAAATTAGGACTAAAGATGATCAAATTTGACATAATTCCAAACTGCATTCTAAATATTATGTTTACACCCTTAAGAAAATGCTACTCTCAATACCAATGAGAAAAGTTTGCATTTACACTGAAAAGTGGTAAATAGACTCCTGTTAGCCAAGGCTACTAGAAATAGTGATAGATAATGTATGAAGCCTCAAGAAGGTATTTATACTATTAGTTGCTCTAAGGCTCAAGAAACATTTCAGCTGAAGGACAGAAGAATTGTAAAAGGTAGAAAATAGGAAGAGAGTTAGTAAAAGTACATGCTCTATAACACAGTTATTTTCTCATAAACTAAAGGAAGCTGTGACTGTTCCTACCAAACTAGACAAGAGAGACCCAATCACAGTTGTTCATGAATAGTGAAAGTATTCAATGGCCCAAATCTGTTACTAATGAACTAAAGTCACAGAAAGTTATCAATAAACAATTACTGAATATTTAAAGAGGAGGTGTTAGATTTAATCATTTCCTTTATATGACAGAAAAATATTGGTTTTCTGTAAGTACACTAATAAATAATATCATAAAAACTTTTTCCACTTTATTGGAAAAATAAATTAACAATATATGCTAAAGCATTTTCAAAAATATAGATACTGCTTGTAGCCCTTTGGTATAGTGATTGTATAATATGCAGAATGCTCTGAGAACAATCCTAGAATCACAGACACGGATATGCATATATTACAATAAAGAAATAAAATGAAAATAAAGAACACATTTTTATTAGAACAATTCTCTTCTCCCATCTACCTTTTGACTAAAATAAGCCTTATCTCCCCACCAAGATTCTACCCAAAGCTTTCTTCACATCTTTATTCCTCAAACTATATATTAATGGGTTCAGCATGGGGATCACTGTGGTATAGAACACAGAGGACACCTTCTCTTGCTCTAGAGAGGTGCTTGAAGAAGGCTTGAAATACATGAATGTGATAGCCCCAAAGAAGATCCCCACAGCCATGAGGTGAGAGCTGCAGGTTCCAAAAGCTTTGGACCGGCCCTCTGATGACGTGATACGGAGGATGCTGCTAAAGATGAAGACATAGGAGATTGCAACAGCTAGGGTGGGCACCAAGGTGTTGATCCCTCCAATGATAAATAGGAGAAGCTCATTGAGGTGTGTGTTAGAGCAGGAGAGATTAAGGAGGGGGAGAATATCACAGAAGTAATGGTTTATGATATGGGATTTACAAAAGCTCAGTTTCATCAGAGTGCTTGTGTTTACAATGGCAGAGAAAAGACCTAGGAATACAGAGACTAAAACTAACAGAGAGCAGAGTCTAGAGGACATGATCACACTGTACAGCAAGGGTCTGCAGATGGCCACATAGCGATCATATGCCATGGCAGTCAGGAGGTAACCCTCAGCCACCACAAAGATCACAAAGAAAAAAAACTGGGCCATACACTCAGAATAGAAGATAAAATTTTTCTTCCCAAGGAAGTTCACCAGCATTTTGGGTGTAATTACTGTGGAATAGCAGAGATCAACGAAAGATAAGCTGCCAAGGAAATAATACATGGGAGTGTGCAGCAGTGGGCTGACTGTGATGAGCAGGATCATGCCCAGGTTCCCCAGCACGGTTACCACATAAATTCCCAGGAAGAGAAGGAAGAGAGGCAATAGGAGCTCTGGCTGCTGTGTTAAACCCACCAAGACAAACACAGTTGCGGTAGAGTGATTCCCTGTGCCCATTCTTTGAAGATTTCTGTGGAAGTAGAAAAAAAAGGACTTTATTTTACTATCATATCACCATGAGCATGTTAAACTTCATACACAACTAAAATTTACATATGGAAGACCTTTACCTCTCTTCCAAATGAAACAAAAACTTCAAATAGAGATTAGAAAATTGCCAGGGTATCACTTTTATCTCTGGTCTATAGACCTCTAATGTATCTAATTTTATCTCTAAGTCAGTTGTGATAATAAAATTAACTGCTTCGTTAATGATTTAGGAACATTTGACTTCTGGATTTAGTAGCACAATTAAAATTTTCTTCTATGGAGAGAAAGAATCATTTGCTGTCAGGTGAAGCATCTAAATGCTGTGTGTTTGTTTATTCATTATGTTGATATCACAGCTCAAAGATCTTGAGGCCAGAGATATATTGTAACATTGAACACACTTTATATGCTAGGGGCTACTGTGCCCAGTGCATCTGAGATGAGTTGCACAGCCATATCTGATGGAACGGCAAAAGCCAAAAAGCAAAACAGCTGCTTGACAAAGATTCAGCAAAGCTGAGTGTATGATGGTGGCTGTGCCAGTTTTAGTTTTGATCTCTGCCTGTTACATATTTGAGAGAAATTTAATATTGGCACAATTTGGGAATGTTGAACTGATAGAATATTTATTAATCATACATTCCTTCTCTCAGGAGTACTGCTTCTAAAGATTCCCAGCAAAGTCCTGAACATATTACTCCTTCTGCTATTAGGGAAATATCCTTATCTACTTGAAGTCTTTCTGAAGTTTATGACATACAAATATATCAAGACGACTCTTTATAAGGCTATGAGATATTCTTGAAAGATCTGTCATTGTGCTTACTCAGAAACAAGTTATCCAAAAGAAAGTAAAGTTAAAAAGGTCAACAAAATTTGATGGGCTAGAGGAGTTGGCCACAGATCAGATTACAAAGCCTCGTCTGACTAACTCAGGCCATTTCATGGCATATACAGCAACAAAGTTAGATTAGCTAAAATAAACTCTGCCCTACACAAATACTTATACTGATAAAGACAAAGATGATAAAAGAATGAGATGAGGGAACCTTGCTTTCTTTGAAATGTTAGTTCCTGCAGAGCTACTGTGATGTCATATGACCAGAGAATTTAAAAAATTCAGGATTAAACATATAAACAAATATTATAAAGATATAAAATATAAATATTGCACTGTATCAGAATTTAAATAATAGTGACAATAAGCTTGGCCTGTGTGTTTTCTTGAGCACTCTGACATTAAGAGTTAGTAATAAACTTCTCGGGATTTGACAATCTTCCTGGGCTGGCTTAGAGATTTTGTTTGGTCAAAAATCCTTGTAGCCACAAAAGCTATTAACTTGAGGACAGACTGTCATGTGCCTCTAGATTCTCAGAAAATTGGTTTATGGGGTTGATGAGTGAACATAGTTTGGAAAGATCTATCAATGCTTATTTTTATCAATGATGATTAAACTTGAAGTAAAATGAATATAAATGATAACTCTGCTCTGTCATGGCTTATCAATATTGATTAGAAAAATGTAAAATGTAGTGAAACACATTTACAAAACCAAAAACTGATGTAATCTATTTTTTGGAACAACATCTATCTCTGTTTACTGAATTCTATATAAATAAAGAAACGCTCTGGATGCTAGTCAGTCAGGCTGAAATATTCTCTTGTCCACTAATCCTGACTCACTGTTTCCTTTGTTCACAGCTAACATCCTCTTGGGACTTATCAACTGACGATTCCAAGCATGCCAGGAAGAAACAAAAAAGGACGATTTGGGTGAAAAGATTAATGATCTCTTTTTACATTGTCTAAGATGCTTCCTTTAACATAAACAAGGAAGCAATAATTTATGTTTACCAAGAGAGGATATATTTAAGGTTGGAATTACCTTTGTTTTCTTTCTCTTGCAGGTAAGTGTAGGTTAGTGTGCAAGATACAGAGTGATTAATAAATACATTCTGTGCAATTCTTTATGGAATCAAATGATTCAGACTCTTTAAAATTCCTGTGATGTTCACTATGCCTTAGCTTGTTAAATATGGACAACAGTCACTCCTTCAGATTATTTGGCCCACTCATAAAAACAAAAAACAAGAAAGATGACAGGAAAAGAGACAAGAGATGAAGACATTATCTACTACAAAGAATGCTGAAACAGCTATTCCAAGTGAGTGAGCATGGTTGTTGTGACAACCATCATGTTATGAGATATCAAGACTATGGCCATAAAGAAACTGGGCACTTACCTAGGTCCTGCATCAAAAGTGAAGTTCTTAGAGATTGCTTGGTTCCCCTTTCATCTAACAGATAAATTTTTGATATTCAAATAATACACAAATGTTTTCTTACAGACATTAGTGACAATAGCTAAAAAAAAAAAAAAATACAAGTATACTGAAACATATCACCTCTATCTTTCCAGGATCAATAATTGTGAGCCTAGTGTGATGTGGAGCTTTTATGTGATGCTCCTGAGACTTGAGATTGATTAGGAATACAAATCCCTTTTGAGTAAACAAATTCCTTAGAGTCCCCAACTTTTAAGAACCAACCTGCGTGAATGCATGTTGTCCTCCTGTTACTATCTGTCCCAAGAGAGATAATGGTTGGGGAAAAAGTCCTTGTTATGCATTCAAAAGTTATCTATGAAGAAAATAAAATCAAATATCAATTTCTGGTTCTTGGCTAAGATTTTATTGATTTTTGTATACAGAAAAGAATTTGGTTTAGCTTTGACTAACAAAAAAAAGAAAAGAAAAGAAAGAAAAAGAAAACAAGCACCCCCCAAACCATTTACACTTTATTTATGTGGTCTGAGGAGAGGCAATATATTTATTAGGAAGAAATAAACATGTCCTTAGGCAACCAGTAAACCATTATCATTTCCCTGGGTCAGCCATATACACGATCTCTTTCATTTTAGCCCGAGAAACTGTGCTTTTGAATATCTTCCTCAATCAATATATTCAGAGATTTTTTTACTCCACCATTAGACACAGAATTCTTCCCCTTACCTCCTGATGTCATAGCTTTTGTTGTTTTTTTGGGAGTAGAATTCCACTGTGTATGCCAAGTGCTCCAATTTGCATTTTTCATGCTTCAGCATCCAAGTACTTGGGTCACACATAAGTCATAGTGTTTTGTTTCATTTTTCTTTTTTTACACTTAATGAAAAAGTACTTTTTCCCTTGTAATATGTTCTGGTTAGTGTTTTCCTTTTTTCTACTCTCCAAGGTTTCTTCCCATTTCCCCTCCCATGTGGATTCACCCTCTTTCTGTCTCTCATTAGAAAAACAAAGTGGCTTCTATGGGACAATAATAAAATAAAATAACATTAGAATAAGGAAAATGAGAAAACCTAAGGAAAAGAGCCCAAGAAAGGTTCAAGAAAAAGATATAGATGCAGAGACCCAGTCATTCTCATGCTCAGGAATTCCATATAGACACTAAATTGGCAGCCATAATATATCTGCAAAGAACCTGTAGGTTAAAAAGAGAGAAAAAATTTCTTTCTTTGTTTCTCTCTTTCTCTTCTATTTTCTGTTCTTATATATGTGTTTGTGTATATATTAAAATAAAATACATATGTATATGTGGGGATTTAATAAAAGCTCCAAAATTTTTGGAGTCACAGTCAGTCTAGGATGATCAGACAGTGGTAACTCACACAGGGAGTATCCAGGGAGTGGTGACCTATGCCCTTAATCCAGACTGAGTTCCAAATCGTCTTAGTTTACAGAAGGAGTTCCAGGATCCCAGGCAGGCAGTGGTGGGGCCATGCCTTAACTTACCAAGAGAGTATTTAAGGTAGGCATAGAAAGACAGAAGTTAGAAGAGGCCAAGAAAAACCAGGCTAAGAAAGCTGGAAGACAGCTAGGTAAGATCTGACTGTAGTGTTTACTCTCTCTAATATCTCCTAAAAATTGGTTAGATATGGTTACAGCTGTGCTAGGGCAGCTTATACAATGGAAATCATGGTGGAGGGATGAGGCTAAAACAACAAAACAAAGAAGCAGGACCAGAGGCATAGAAGTCCCCCAAGAACAACTTCTTGGGGAGGGAGATTATGTTGATATTGACAGGCAGTCTTTATACAATGAACATAATCTGGTTTTATGTTATATGGCAGCTTTAAATGCCTGGGACAAGGTTGAAGAAATAGGAAAGAATCTGAATAATTCACTAAACTAATTCAACGCCACAAAGAAACTTTTATAGACTTTCTGCACAGATTAACTACAGCAGTAAACAAAATGGTACTGGACTCAGAAGCCAGGCGAATAATAACTGAATTACCGGCTTTTGGAATGCCAGTGCACAACGGAGGAAAATACTGTGACCTTTAAAAGCAAGATCAGCACCTTTGGAGGATTGGATTCATGAGACAATTAATCTAGAGTCTTATGACAGTGATGATAGCTGGGTAGGAGAGCTTATTTCAAGAGGTATAAAAAAATCAAAATGTTAAATGTTACAATTGTGGGAGACAAGGTCACATAAAAAGATATGGTAAGCAAGGCGTTCCCAGAAACAATGCTTTTGATATGAATAATTCCAAGAGAACACCCTTCTCTTCTGGAGAATGCAGAAGGAATGAAAAAGGAAGACACAGGACTAATGAATGCAGATCAACAAGGGACAGACAAGGTAACTTTATGCCCTTGGGAAATGTCCCAAGGGGGCTTTCAAAAGTGCCCAGGTCAGGTAACTTTCTGCCCTCAGGAAATGCCCCAAGGGGGTTTTCAAAAGACGCCATATCAAATCTAATCTTGTCTTACCTTGCCATTGTAGAGGAAACACCTTCACAGAACAATTAAAAAGATTAAAGCCTACTTTAAAAAGACATAGTACAAGGAATGATAGAAAATCTACAGAAAAAGAAAAACATTGAAAAAAATTATAAAGTTAATTTTTTGGCAAGCTTCTATCAATGATCAGAGGCCAAAATTAAAGGTACAAATAAATAATGTTATTATTGAAAGGTTATTGTACACAGGCACTGATGTATCAATAATTTCATCAGTCATAGCATCCAAGTTGGCCCTTTCAGGAGGTAAATGTTCAGTTTTTGAGTATTGGGTTACTATCACAGGTAAAACAGAGTGCAAAATGGCTTCAGTGTATAGGACCAGAAGGACAGAGAGGAATATTGAAGCCATATGTGCTTGACATTTCTATAAATTTATGGGGATGAGATTTATTACAACAGTGGAGCACACAGATTAATATTCCTCCAAACACAGAAATAAGCCATAACTAGCACACAGTTCCAGAAAAATTATTAGAAGGTATGAGAAACAGTCCCAGTTCATTCAGGTTATAGAGAAACAAGGCAAAACAGCTGCTGATCTTTCAAAAACACCCACAGCACTACCTTTAAAATGGCTAACAGAGAAGCCTATATGAGTTCATCAATAGCCTCAAACAAAAGAGAAATTGCAGGCCTTAGAGCAGCTGGTACAGGAGCAGTTAAATGCTCAGCATATAGAAGAATCAACCAGCCCAGGGAATTCTCCTGTTTTTGTTATTAAAAAGAAATCTGGAAAGTTGATAATGGTAACAGACCTAAGGGCAATAAACAAGGTGATCCAGCCAATGGGCTCTCTACAGTCTGGGATTCCTGGGATTCCTTAACATTCTCTGTTACCTAAAGAATGGCCTATTATAGTTATTGATTTAAAAGACTTTTCTTTTTTTTTTAAATACCTTTACAAGAACAAGAGGAAGAAAAATTTGCCTTTATGGCGCCCACTTAAAATAATTCTCAGCCTGTAGAGAGTCCTCCCTCAAGGAATGCTGAATAGCCCTACTCTGTGCCAGTATTTTGTACAAAAGCCAACAGACAAATATGTAACAAATTCCCACAATCTATAATTTATCATTACATGGATGACATCTTGTTGGCCAATTCAAATATTGATACCTTAGAATTTTTTTTTTTTTTGAATAAGTGAAAAGAATTTTACCTGCTCGGGGATTATAGACTGTCCCAGAAAAAAATACAAAGAGGGGATTCAGTTAATTATTTAGGCTATAAAATAGGCCAACAAAAATTTAGACCCCAAAAGGTACAAATCAAGGGAGATAGATTGAAGACATTTAATGATTTTCAAAGACTACTAGGAGACATTGCCAACTTACGACCCACTATTGGAATTAAAAACGATGAACTAGATAATTTGTTCAAAATCTTAAATGGTGACAAGAACTTAAATATTCCAAGAGAATTCTCACCTGAAGCTGAGAAAGAATTGGCTTTGGTGGCCAAGAAATTATAGGAGGCACATGTAGATTGTGTGGATCCAGACCTTAATTGCATTCTAGTTATCTTGCTCTCTAAGCATTCTACTACAGGAATTTTAATGCAAAGGGGAAATGTTATATTGGAATGGATATTTCTTCCACATAAACCGAGTAAGAAGCTAAAGACATATGTGTAAAAGATTTCTGAACTTATTTTTAAAGGAAAATTAAGACTTCATCAATTGACAGGGATGGACCCAGACGAAATTTTTGTGCCTTTAATTAATGAAAAAATTGACTAATTATGGGGAGAAAGTGAACCTTGGCAAAGAGCCTGCATTATCTTTTTTTGGAGATATTAACAATAAATATCCTCAAAGCAAAAGAATTGAATTTCTAAAGAAAACTAATTGGATTCTTCCTCGTATTGTACAAGATAAACCAATTTCCAGATGCCCTACATTTTATACTTACACAAACAAATTGGGAAAGGCAGGTTAAAAATCAGAACACATAAGTAAAGTGGCTCAAAGCCCTTATAATTCTGTTCAAAAGTCAGAATTATATGTTATCGTGATGGTATTAATGGACTTTACCGAACTTCTTAACATAGTCACTGACTCTCAGTATGTAAAAAGAGTTGTTCTACACATTGAAATGGCTGATTTTATTAATGATAAATCAGAATTAACTTCATTATTTATTTAGTTATAAGAAATAATTGGGACTAGAAATCATCCTTTCTATATAACACACATTTAATCTCATATGGGTCTGCCAGGTCGTTTAGCACAAGGTGATGAAATTGATAAATTATTAATAGGAAACATACTAGAGGTCTCAGAATTTCATAAAAAGCATCATGTCAATAGCAAAAGATTAAAAAAAAAAAAGATTTGTCTATTACTTGGCAACAAGCCAAAGAAATTGTAAAATGTGTCCCACCTGTTCTTTCTATAATAATACAGTGTTTTATTCTTTGTAGAGACATTTTTATCACTATAGCTTTCTCTTAACCTGTGAAATTCTTCACTCTTAAATATCTTTTTACTTGTAAGAAAACTGACTACATTTAACAACGCGATACAAATATTTTTCATCTCAAACACCAACTGAGGATTGAAAACTTTCACATACTCAAGTTAAATATTATAACAGCCGAAAGACAACAAATGTAAAGCAGCCAGCATAAAACATAGAGCATTTTTCATTGTAAATGAAGAATGAATTCCAGTATTTTTTTCTCAGTGTAAGATGTATACAGTGTACAGGAAGTTTTTAATTTAAGGAACTGTTGCTTTTTCCAAATTTGCATTTCCATGCCATCATCTTGTATATTCAGTGATCTTCAGACATTTTGGTTCTTTTAGCCCCCATGCAGCTTATGTTAGAATGCTGCCTTGAACTCTGAATTTTACAGTTGTAATGATTTCCTTAAATGTAACGGCTTAAGTTTCCAGGAGCTTGTTGATCTACTATTCCATAAACAAGGTTAAAATTAGACTTATCTCATCTTAACAATCTTTCCCTCTGTACTTGTATTCAGTTTGCCAATCTTTGCAGTAATGAGAGTCAAGGATCCAGGCCCAACTGCTACCAGTTGTCTCCTTTTGAGAACAACATATACTTACTCACTTCCTCTTATATATACAAAATGAGCAGGGACTTGCTTTTATACAAAAGTTTTTATATTACTATAAATGCATGGACTCAATAAAAGAGGATTCCATTTATTCTCTACATAGGTGTGACCACCTCCCTAGACAAAGTCAAATCAGGTAGGAAAGTGTGAGTATTTACTCCACATTGAACCTCTGGAGTTAAAGACACAGGCTATTATTTCTCAGTGAAACAAAGTATCTTTTAGATTTTCTTTACATTAGATCATAATAAAAGATGAGCTCTTTAGAGTCATCCTCAGAAGGCAGAGTTTCTCTGTTGTACTGGGAATTTGACTTCAGTATAAAGTGAACTTTAGAGACTTCCATCCTTCTCCTGACCTATAATGTGGAGCTTCACACTGCCAAGAGAAGACCAGATAGCACAGTTGCAACAAGGGTGCCAGCAAGATGTCACCAATTCTAAGGAACAGATTTGAGTGATTTTTTTCCCCTCTTCTATGGTACTTTTTAGAGTATTATTATAAAGCATTTATAAAGACTGCAAGTGTATAATAGAAATAACATTTAATATGGAAGGATTTTATGCTTTCTTCTTAAGTTTTTAAGTATCAAAATAGTTTGATTGCAAAGTCTCTGTCTAGCAATTGGAGTTCATTTTCAGAACTACTATAGAATTTTGTTAATTATGTGGTCATAAATAGTTTTAAAATAAAGCCTTATAAACTGGCATTATTTAAGTTATTATCATTCTAATATTAGAAAGTTAGAGTGATTAAGTACCCAAAAAGTTGTTTCTATTTCTATGGTAGAGACCAATACACCAACTAACAAATGTAGAATATTGATCAGTCGACATAATTCTTTGAGCCATAATGCAAAACATATGATCTCAAAGAGTCTCATCATATTATGGTAACAGATGAAAGAATTAATATGTTTAATCGTTAAACTTAGTATTGGATCATATTTTTCAATATAACTTGAAATTTTGTTTGGTTTATGGTGTTTCAAAAAATAGTCCCCAAAGGGGGACTATTAAGGTACTATTAAGAGGTATGGACTGATTGTAGGTGTTCACCATGGGGGTGGGCTTTGAGATCTCCCATTCTCAATCTTCTCTCAGTGTGGCTTTCTATTGACTTTCTGGTGCCTGCAATTATTTCATATTTTCCAGTACCATATCTGCCTGCACACTACCATCCTTTCCCTTCACAATCATAATGGTCTGAACTTCTGAAACTATAAACAAATCACCTTCAAATAAATGTTTCCTTTAAAAGAATTTTTTTGGTCATGGTGTCTCTTCACAACAATAGTGAGCCCTAACTAAAATGGGATTTTAGCTATAGTCTACTTTTAAAGCATCCTTCTGAATTGTGTGGTCCTCAGAGAATCTTATTCAGCTTTACCCTGGCTTTCTTAATGGGATATGCAGTTGTTTCTTCAAAGTCAAGAATTAACTTGATATTATATAGCTTTTACTGTAAGCTCTTCATGACAAAAAATCACTACTATTTAATGATGACTTGACATTGCATAAGTATATCAAACATTGATTCTACTATCACAATGGACAACATGAAATATATAATAAAATCAAGTAATCACTGGGCTAACATAAAATATGCAAACAAAAGATAATATCACTCCAAATAAGGATATTCTTTTTTATCTAAGCCTTTAAAATGCTTAGATGCTTACACCACTGTCAATTTACTCCTTCTAATTACAGATATTTCATTGATATTTTTTTTCTTCCTTGCTATGCTGCAGGTCATTAGAAACTTTTTACGCTCTATATGCTTTGTTATTTACTCTGTGGAAAGTTTCATAAGTACTTGAGGTATCAGATCTCAAATCCATATCAGTCAATAGTAACAGGTATCAGGACAGAAGGACGAGAGGCCTTGGGTATAAAGTTAGCTGTTTTTTGATTGGGTTCCAATTGTATGATTGAGTTATTAAGCATCAGTGTTTTATTTTTCTCTCCTACTCAATGAGGCTTTTTTTTAATATATTGAGAAAATAATCATTTAAATTAAGAAAATAGCACAGTTCTTTATAAAAGTTCAATCAATATTGATCTTTAAATTAAATTATATCTACATACAAGAGTTTATATCTGCATTATTCACATATTTTTTCTTTGAATATACTGTTCTAATGTTCTTTTAAGCATGTCTATTATGGAAGAGTTTATATCTACATTACTTATTTATAATTTTTCTTTGAATATACTCTCTTAACATTCTATTTAATGTGTCTTTTGGGGAAGACATATCCATATTACTAATTTATAATTTTCCTTTGAATATACTGTTTCAACATTTTTAAAGTGCTCTATAATAAGGACATTTAGGGTGATATAATATTTCTGCCCTATTCTTGAAATCCTATTATGAATTACAATGAGCATTTTAGACAGTAACAGAATCCTGTGAAGTGTTTATATAATTGAAGTGAGAGTGTTAGAGTGTTACCCCAAGCAAAGATTTTGACATTTGAGAAGTTGCCAAGTGCCTTCTAGTCTGAGATTAGTCTCTCAGGAAGGCTGTCACACTGGAAAAAAAAAGTATTTCTAATTTCAGATCTCTTGTTTAATTTTAGTGAAAAATATAGTAAACTAACATCTAATTGGTTCCTCAGGGATACCAATGGCTAAATCATGAAAAATCCCAAGGGCATCTTAAAGAAATGATCTATGTGGCAAGAAGGTGTTTCAAGGCTTGATAGAATATGTATGCCAGGAATTTGGCTGTATAAAGACCAAGTCGCAATTCCAAGGCTGAAAAACCCAGAACTTTTCTAAGTACTGAAGAATATCATTTGCATTATATTAACAATATTAAAGAAAGTCCCATACAGTGTAAAGTGACAAGGATCTCCAGTTCCAGTGTCTTTGCAGTAATGGGGCTTGAAATCATCAGTGAGAGTCTTCTAGTAAGTTCAAGGTGAGCCTAAACTGGTGAGACAGCATCTCCAAATACCCAGGGCCTGGGACTCAGCTCAGTGACAGACTTTTGACCTAGTAAGCTTACAAACTGGGTGTAATCCTCAGCACTGGAAGAAATACAATTTGAGTCTATAGAAAAATTGTTTCTAAAAGCAGGAATCTCCCAAATACTCAGTTATTTGAAAATGTTTTATTTTTGTGAAATTAATGTTTTATAAAGAATGTCACTGGAGTATTTTCTTAGATATATATATATATATATTTACATAAAAATAAGTTACCCTAATTCTCTCAAATCAGGTAGAAGTATTCTATATTCTGTAGCACGTGATTTTCTCATTTTGTATTTAACCTTAAAATTAAAAGTGCATGATATTGTCTCATGACTTAAGTTGTATTTCCTTTTATTTATGGTGTTCAATATTTTCTTATAGCTTATTTGCATCTATTTAACAGTTTTGATTAAAGCTGTCTTCCAATCAGTTTCTTCTTTTTCTTAAGCTAGAAGAATTTTTGGAATTTTATATAATTTATTTAAAAATTTGTATTTATACTATTTCTTTTGAATATGCAATTTGTTAGTATTCTTCTGTACATGAAATAATTCCTTCTTTGTAAGGATCACAGATTTTTTTCAAATTTGTAACTTTTGTTTATAATCAATTATAGACCTATGTTTCCAAAACAAATATAATTTACAAATATCCAGTACCCAGAAATCTTGAAGGTGATATATACTATCTTACATAATTTATTCCCTTTATGTATAGTATATTTACATTGTTACAATTATCACTGCCCACTAACCTAACTTTAATTTTACTCATTTATTATCTAATGTACTACTGTGGAGTCAGTAACTATCAGCCATCTCCCTTTGCAATTCTTTGTTTCTTTCTTAGGACTGTACTGACCTTAATTGATCTTTATTCTTTTGTTCTCTTTTGTAATCTGAATAGAGAAAATTTTAATTTTCAGGTCGAAATCGAACTATGAATTCCAATTGTGATATATCTAAATTAAGATCATAATAAAATGCATTATGTAATATATTTTTGTATAAGTTGTTCATTTTTTTTACATAATCTCACAGTTACTCATATTTAATAATAAAATGATTATTCTTGGGCTACTTATTTTACAGTTTGCCAAAAACTAAATTAACCATGCATAAGGAAGTCTGTTATCTGAATTCTCTTTTTGGTCTGCTGAGATATGCCACTTCCTTCTCCAATGCACATGAACTCAATATTACAATGCTATAGTAAGTACTTAAATCTCTTAATTATTATTGTGTGCCATGGTGTCCTTGTGGAATTCCTAACAGTGGAATTGAGGGTGTCTCTGACTGATTTTCCTGCTCTTGGGAACCCTTTCCTCCTACCCTGTTGCACCATCCAGCTCTCTATATGAGGGTTTGTGTCTAGTCCTTTTGTAATTTGTTATTCTGTGTTTGACTTTTATCCCTAGGAGACCTGAAATGAGATGGAGGAGGGGTGGATCTAGTGGATACAGGAGGTAGTGAGAGAGAGAATGGAGAGGAACATAGGAGGTGGAAAAGGCAAACAGGGTGTAATTAGTGTATGATTACATAAATAACAAATACATAAAATCTGGTGGTTTGAGCTTCATGACTGTTTTGTATATGAAAGGAGGAAATGATTTATTACATTTTAATTAGGATAAAAATGGAGAAAACTGTATCTTTAATATGATCATTCTGCTTTTGTGTAAAATATAGAAATAACTTGTTATTATCAGTAAATATTATAGTTCAAATTAAAATTGTATTTATTGCAGTTTGAATAAAGTAATTTCTTTGCAAATTGAGTTTTCCATGATAGTACAATTTTCCTTTAAAAGTAAATGAAGTTCTCAGTGTTTTGTGCAAAGTTTTGTTTAAAATATACTTGAGAATGTATATATTTGGTTAGCCTTTTTCAAAGCAAACTTAATGAAGGGTTTATTAATATTTTTATTTATTTTATTTTTGCATCTGTGCTCCTGTGTATGTGCCTTTGTATCTATGTATGCAGTATCATTTATACCATGTGCATGGAACCTGTGCATTGAATCTGTGTCCTCAGTGTAGGGAGTAAGTGCCTTTATCTCAAACCATCTCATGAATTGGTTGGCCAATTTATATGTCTTAAAGAAGTGGTTCTCAACCTTCCTAATACTGAAACCTTTCCTCAAGTTGTACTGACACCCAAACATTATTTCAAACTGTAAATTTTCTGTTGTTATGAATCGTAGCGTAAGTATTTTAGATACAGAGTATCTGATATTCAAGTCACAAAGGGGTTATGACTACAGGTGGGAATTACTGTCTTAAATTGTGCACATTACTTCTGTTATAACTGAATAACTTTGTTTATATGCAGAAATATAGGAGGGAGGGTATTCTGGCATATTTTTAATATATTCTGATCTTGCTATTCTTCTAACTCTATGACTTAGTTTTAGAGCTTTTTGGTGGAATTGTTGAGACTTTTTTATAAATATGCAAATTGTTCAGTTCTAAAACTTATTCTCATGCCTTTCTCCTATCCTTTGCTAAAATATCCTTTGCTACTTCCAGTTTTCCATTAAATGTATCTATTTGTTAAGCATTTGGTAAGGTTCAATGCCAAGTTTTTGTCTTCTTAATTTTTTACACATTGCATATCTTTATTGAGGTATGCTCTCTTTCCAGAGTTTTCAGATCGCCCTATCTATACTTCATGAAATTTTATAGTAGATGTTTTATTATAAAATAGTATCTGCACACTCACAGAGCTAATATCTGCTGGTTATATTTTCTTGAGCAGTGATTTAATATTCATATTTGTTTTGTAGAGTGTATTTAATACACTGCCTATGTCTTTTAGATGCTAGATTGTATTTAGTTTTTCTAGACAATATTCACTTGTCTTAGCTTTGTTGTGTCAATTTAAAAAAGACAGTATCAGACAAGTAGTTCCTCCTGTTTTCCTTCATGGACAATGTTTCTAGAACATGCTCTGAAGCCTTTATAATGCTATATTGGTTTGTCTCCAAGAGTTTCACTGAATTAACCATGACACAAGTGGATTGTGTTCTCCACATCTCTGTGATTCTTACTTTTCTTCTACACGTGTAATAACCTGACGTCGTTTGCTTCCATAATTATCTTGCCTTTAGAAATACACATTGTACCAACACTCCCCACACACACAACACAACACATATACACAGAGACACAGAGAGGGAAACACACAGACACACATACACAGAATAGGAGAGAGAGTAAAAAGATAGGTAGGTAGGTAGGTGGATAGATAGATAGATAATAGATAGATAGATAGATAGATAGATAGATAGGTAGGTAGGTAGGTAGATAGATAAACAAGAGAGAGATGTTTTTCTAAAAATTTTGTTTCTCATGTTGTTCATGATTTTTTTTTCCAGAATACATAATCGTTATTGATGACACAGCTAGAAAAAAGCAGGAAAAAAAGAGGAAAATGGAAAAATCAGAGAGGATTTAGAGAAGACCAAGGAACAAAACTAAATATCTAACATTTTCTATAGACGAAGATATATTTCATCAGACTCCCCAGTGAAAGGCGGATTACATTATATATTGCGGATTGATTATCATGAATAGTGATGGCACAATCCTATGATTAATTCTTCTTCATTTATTTTTGGCATTATGATATAATTAGATAATCCCCTCTCTTTTCCTCCCCCAATTTTTCCCAGATACACTTTCCTTGGTAGGTTTAAAATTAATAACTTCCTTTTTCACATTTTGTTGTTATATGTATTCCTAAATACCACCTTCTTAGTTTCTATAGTATTTGTTGGAGGTTGGCTTTCAATTGATCTTTAATACTGGGCAACCTTTTGCTGTGCTGTGACCATGGGGAAATTCTTTTTCTTTTCCACTTGTCTTCTAGTTTTCTAAAGTCTCAGTCCTGTGGCTTTCACTCACCACGTACACTAAATCATAAGAACAAAGAAGAAAAGAAGGCCAAATCTCTCTAATAAATAGGGTGCTCTTCAGTTTATCTCCCATCTGTATGTTTCCTTTTACTTACAAAAGAACTTAAGAAAATGAAGTGTTTTCTGCACAACATCTTATTTTTAATCTTTGACAATTCAAGTTTGTAGTAACTATTGTCCAAGTCAATAAAAAATAAGTCCCCAATTATACATTTCATGGCTTTTTCCCCTCCATATAGATTAACTCCTATAATGTAGAAGTGTTTATTAAAAAAGGAGATTATTATGTGCATGGTAAAACTCCATGGAATGACTTTAATATTTGTGTCTTGGAGACCTGTGTTCTTCTTTGAAGTCAGACAATATTAAAACTATGAAAAATCTCTCTACAGTGACTCATTTTATCCTGCTGGGAATCCCGAACACAGAGGGTCTGGAGACCATGCTCTTTGTCCTGTTTTTGTCTTTCTACACCTTCACACTGATGGGAAACTTGCTAATCTTACTAGCCATCATCTCCTCTACTCAGCTTCACACTCCCATGTACTTCTTCCTGTGCCAGCTGTCAGTGTGTGACATATTTTTTCCTTCAGTTAGTTCTCCCAAGATGCTCTTCTACCTCTCAGGAAAGAGCCAAGAAATCTCCTATGCAGGCTGTGTGTGCCAGCTCTTTTTCTACCATTTTCTGGGTTGTACGGAATGTTTTCTGTACACAGTAATGGCCTATGACCGCTTTGTGGCCATATGTCACCCTCTAAGGTACTCAATTATCATGAACCACAGAGTGTGTGCCATTCTGGCAATAGGAACATCATTTTTTGGCTGTGTTCAGGCTACCTTTCTGACCACTCTGACTGTCCAGTTGCCCTACTGTGGTCCCAATGTAGTGGAATATTACTTCTGTGATATCCCTGCGATGCTGAAGCTGGCCTGTGCAGACACTTCAGCCCTGGAGATGGTGGGGCTCATCAGTGTGGGCCTGATGCCCCTCAGTTGCTTTCTCCTCATTCTCACCTCCTACAGCTGTATCCTCTATTCCATTCTGCAAATAAGATCTGCTGAGGGGCGGCATAGAGCTTTCTCTACTTGCAGTGCCCACCTGACTGCTATCATTTTAGCCTTTATGCCAGTGGTTCTCATCTACCTCCAACCTGCCCCCAATCCAAGGCTTAATGCAGCTGTTCAGGTCTTGAATAACCTGGTCACACCCATGCTGAATCCTGTGATCTATAGTCTGAGAAATAAGGAAGTAAAATGTTCTCTGAAGAAAGCACTACAGCAAGTGCTGATTCTATCTAAGAAGTGGTAGAGAAAGGTTCATGTCTTTATTCTATAGCTATTTAATTTTTTTTCTTTTCGCTGCTATGGATGACACAGGTTGCATCAGTGCTTTGAAGACTTGGCAATAGATAGAAAATTACTCAAGGTGAACTAATGTATTATTTCATCATCAATGGCCATCTCTTTCCAGTTGTCAAAATGCCTTATCAATAGACTTGTTTTCTTTTATATCTTCCTTATTCTATTGCCTCCCTATTAACATGTGGTTTTCTAAATATCCCCTAATTATATTCAATAAATGAGCTTTTTTTACAAACTTTTCCTTTCTTTCTAGAAGGAAAAAATAATCACATGGCTATGTCATTCTTTGGTGATTTCTAAAACATAATTAAGGCATGTATCAAAAATCTACTCAAGGATGAGACCTTGTCGTACTCTTATGAATAAATCAGAGTTTACTATACTCTTCTACCTATGAAGCATTTGTATTTGTTTATTCCTGAAGTGGTTAAAAAATATAGGCAGAGTAGACTGGGAGACAATGTAAGGGCAACGCATATTCTTTTGTTTTTCATTTTCAGAAAATTTGAATTTTGGGTTGGAATTGTCAGCACACATAAATGTCCATGCAAAGTCTAAGCTGCAGTTGATCGGCCATTTCATAAACTTTGCTTACATACATGTGAACTGTGTGTTCTCCTGTAACTTTCCTATTTGCATAAATGATGGACATGTAAAATCCTTGTATTCATTTATTCATTTTATTATCTACCTAACTCTCTCTCTCTATCTATATATCTATTTATCTATCTTTATCATTATCTATCTATCCAGTGTGTGTGTGTGTGTGTGTGTGTGTGTGTGTGTGTGTGTGTGTGTGTGTGTTACCTGTACCTGTATGAGTATATGGATGTTTGTATATGCTTTTTGGAGTCCAGAAGATAACCTCATATATTTTGGTGCCAGAGTTACAGGAATTTGAGAGATGCCTGAAGTAGACTCTGCATTGTGAACCATCTCTCTAGTCCATTATTTTAAAAAAAAATTATACTGGTATCTTTTATCTTAAAGAAAATGTATTAATTGTGTATATAAGAAAATCTATAATGCATTTAAATATTTTGTTGTATCATAAAGTGACAATTGTAAGTTATTCTCCAGGGTCTGTGACTTTACTATCTCTATGTAAGAACAATTAATGAAAAGTAGATGGCATGATTTAGAAAGAGAGCAGGAAATGGTACTTAGAAGGGTTCGGAGAGAGGGAAATGATGGGAGAAATGATACAGGTATAATCTACTATACAGAAGGTAAAGTATTTCTAAAAAGCATTTACTAAAAGAAGAAATATAATAGAATCAATGTTTTTTTATCTACTGAACTCATAAATATTTAGGCAATACTTGCTCACTAGATAGGACAGTGACAAAAGAAAGCAAGATGCTAATTTTGAAAGTTTTAGAGAACCCATACTAGTACTCTGGGGATCTGAGTGATGATAGCAAGGTCTTGTCTAAGGCCTTCTTGTTCACATTGCTTTACACAGGCCCTGAATAAAATAGCTTACTTCTGTACTGTGTACAAAAATACATAGTCTATATAGTACAGAGAAGAAGTCATTCATTTTACTTTTTCTGTCACAATATTTGAGCGTTTTATTTCCCTCAGTGATTGGGTATAATAATACTCTTCTTAAAATACTCATTTTAATTGTCTTACATTTTTTCTTAAAAGTTTAGAAGGTTTTGTGATACATGAAGCCTGTCATCAAGATCCCAATTTTCTGCTCTTCTGCAGCACTAGTAGTCCTCAATTTTTTTAAGAATTACTAGAAATTTTATAACTGAATAATAGCACATCTCTTTAGCATAATGGACTCACCATTTAATTCATAGTACATTTAATCATAATGTAGGTGAAAAAACCTTAATTTATCTTAACTTATCGTATCAATATCCAATATTTCAGCATATGTGTATTTTTCTGTGAGGGAACTCCTTTATATTAAGCATTAATCCATTTTATCAATTGCAACAGAACTGATAGAAAGAAAGAAATAAACACATAAAAATACATATTGTTTTTTTCTTACTGTGGAAAGCAAGTTTAAAAACATAAAACATGCATACATTAAAATCAATATAATTAAAAATAAAACATGACATCAGTTTTTTGGCTTTAAAATAGGCCAACTGCAACTCTTACCTATAATAGTTCAAAGTTTAAAATTTGCCTATTTCAGAAGCACATTTGCTGTGTGAAGAATGGATATGAGCTCGGGTAGCATAATATACAAATATTTCAACTAGATATTTGTTCAAATTAAATGATATATATGATCATAACAATATGAAACTGATAACTTCATTTACAATGAATAGAAATACCCTGAGTGATCACCAATAATTACATGAATAAATCCTGCTAAGTTCGTACACTAGCATTGTAAACAATAAAATTTGATTTATAGATAAATATTTAAATTGTTATTTTGAATAAGTGTAAGTTAACAGCATTTAAATAAATTTTCGATTTACAATAATTATAAAAATACCAGCCATCAGTCCTACTGTGACAATGTTAAAAATCAGCTGGTGTTTATGGGCAGAGGTTAGAAGAAGAATCATGAAACACAATTAACTGTTTGTTACTTTGACTGCAGCAATGATTCTTAATTAATAAATTTGTCAAAACTAATCTTTGTCCTCTGTACATACATTCCGTTTCACATACTTCATCCTTCCTTGGATGAATTTGTGTCTGACGATGTTTCACTAAATAAAAAAGAATCAGACAGAAACTAAAATTACGGGGATTTTGTTAGTGTTTTGTCAAATTTGTAAATTTATTGTGAGAAGTATATATCTTCAGATGTTGACTCATGTTATAGCAAATATTAAAGTTAAACTTGTTCAAGTTCTATTCTAAAACTTTTGGAAATATTTGACAATCTCAATAAGATCTTCACTCCTTCTGTTCAGAATATACACACGTATTCTACCTTCTCATTGCCTTACAGCAGGGATCATCTCGTGTAGCTAGATCTATTTTTTTTATTGAATTCTGAGTGTTGTTTTACTTCTCAATACCTGACAGTACTGAATTACTTTAATCACTAATTCTTAAGAGATTTTGGAGTAGAATATTATATTATCTGGTGTTAAAGATGACTTATAACATTCCTAATTGTTACAATCCTAGGCTGTTTTTTATTTCACAGCTATTTGAATAACAATTTACATTTAATAATAATTACTGATGGGTTGGGAATACAGTTCCTTCACATTATGTTGGTATAATAAGATATTATCTCATGGTAATCAGGAAGCAAATGGAAATCAAATGATCTTAAATACTCTGAAAAGAAATGTTGAAAAACTTCAACAGAACCTACAATCTGAAAGTGCCAATCTTTATGGCAACTGTATTTTCCTGTTTCTCTTCATTTTCTTATGCATTTGTTTTTTCTCTCAAGAATAGGTGAACCTAGCATCCAGGTACATGTTTCTGAACATTTCATATTAGTGGACATCCCAATACATTTCAAATTGCATGTTTTTTTTGAAAAATAAAATTTATATTTTGCCTTTTTCATACATGTGTATCACACATTTTGCATTGGATTGTTCTTAAGCTCTAATCTCTCTTCCTGCCTCTCACATCTACTCCTCTTTCCCATATTAATCTCCTTTTAACATTAGTGTGAATGGATTTTTATCTTCTGCTTAGTTACTAAACTATCTATGCCCTTATCATTGGAACTATGTGTTAGTTTCTCATCAGCACAGTGCTTTCATAATTGACAATAGTGACTGCCCAATCCTCAGATCCAGCAGTAGTCTATATATGTCTTTATGAGAGGAAATTATAACCAATTATCATCTAAAAAAGATACTTAAAAATTTCTTTTATAATATTTATATTTATACCTTTAAGCAATAGTTATTATACAAACCAATGAAAGAACCTTCTAGTTTCACTGATAGTAGAGACTCATATCTGCCTGGGATGTTGAGAATAAGTTTATATAGGGTCTGAAGCCCAAACACGGTTTTGTACTACTACAACATCTAAGACTCAAAAACAAACAAACAAACAAAAAAAACAGTGAAGATGAAAAAAAAAATAACAGTGAAGATGAAAAGAAAAAAACCAATGAAGATGAGGAGCGCACGAAGAGGTAGAAGAGACACAGAAAGCAATCAATGTGTCTTTATAGCATGATCATTGTATTCTTGAAATAAAAGAGTACTTCCAAGGAGCTGATTCAAGAGAGACCAACTCAAGTTATTCATGGGTAGTGAAGCTGTTCACAGGACCACACCTCCTATTGCTGGCCTACAGACAGAAAAGGTTAAATTAAGATATAAAATCTCTTGAACATTAGCACAAGAAGACTGTTGAGAGTAAAATTGTGAATGATTATTTCATTTATATGAAAAACAGATATGTTTTCCTAACAAAGCACAAATTTGTGCTTTACAAAATAATAGCCAGTTTTATTGAAAAAATGAAAAAAACAATACGCAGTAAAGCATTTTTTAGAATATGGATAGTGGATGAAGTATTGTGATGTTGTGCTTGCCTAATAGATACGTTTCTCTGAAATATATCCCATACAAAACATTTCTGTTTTCCAACCTTTTGTTTGACAACAAGAAGCCTTATCTCCCCACCAATAGTTTGCCCAAAGCTTTCTTCACATCTTTGTTCCTCAAACTATATATTAATGGGTTCAGCATGGGAATCACTGTGGTATAGAACACAGAGGACACCTTCTCTTGCTCTAAAGAGGTGCTAGAAGAAGGCTTTAAATACATGAATGTGATAGCCCCAAAGAAGATCCCCACAGCCATGAGGTGAGAGCTGCATGTTCCAAAAGCTTTGGATCGGCCCTCTGATGACGTGATACGGAGGATGCTGCAAAAGATGAAGACATAGGAGATTGCAACAGCTAGGGTGGGCACCGAGGTGTTGATCCCTCCAATTACAAATACAAGAAGCTCATTGAGGTTTGTGTTAGAGCAGGAGAGATTAATGAGGGGGAGAGCATCACAGAAGTAATGGCTAATGATGCGAGATTTACAAAACCTCAGTTTCATCATAGCAGTTGTATGTATAATGGCTGACAAAAGGCCTAGGATAAAGGCAACGAGCACTAAGAGTAAGCAGATTCTTGAGGACATGATCACATTGTACAGCAACGGTCTGCAGATGGCCACATAGCGATCATATGCCATGGCAGTCAGGAGGTAACCCTCAGCCACCACGAAGATCACAAAGAAAAAGAATTGGGTCATGCACTCAGAATAGAAGATAAAATTTTTCTTCCCAAGAAAGTTCACCAGCATTTTGGGTGTAATGACAGTGGAATAGCAGAGATCAACGAAGGATAAGCTGCCAAGGAAATAATACATGGGAGTGTGCAGCAGTGGGCTGACTGTGATGAGCAGGATCATGCCCAGGTTCCCCAGCACAGTTACCACGTAAATTCCCAGGAAGAGGAGGAAGAAAGGCAGTAGAAGCTCTGGCTGCTGTGTTAAACCCACCAAGACAAACACAGCGGCTTCAGAATGATTTCTTGTGACCATCATTTGAAGATTTCTGTGGAAACAAAAAATAAGACTATTTACTGTATTATTAATATTATACAATCATGAACATGCCTGAGCACTAATGTGACTAAAATTGTCATGATGGAAGAAGTGTATTACTTTTCAAATTAAAACCAAAGCATCAAAGTGGAATTATAAGGTATTGTTTCCATCTATGTCCATGGACTTCTAATATATCTCTTTTTACCTTTATCTCAAAATCGGCTGTGATTTTAAAATCACAAGGTGAATTGCTTCTTTGCTGACATAGAAACAGATGACTTTTTGATTTAGTAGAAAAATGAAAAACTTTGTTCTATGGATAAAGAAATATTTGCTGACAGATGAAGTATAGAAATGCTCTGTGTATTTGGTCATGCATTTAATATCCCAGCTCAAGGAACTGAGGCACAGGATTGTTTTTGCTTTAATACCAATTTTGGCTGCATAGGGTATAGCATCAAATTGATCATAAATTTAAAAACTTTCTGATAAAAAAGGCTAAGTGATTCAACTATGCAAGATTTCAGTAAAATAAACTAAGCAAAAATGAAAAGTAGAAAAATTGTGGAAGATCCTAACACTGTTTCTCTAGTATCTTTACACAGAAATATCTCCAAAATACCTACAATCAAGGAACCAATGATTTCCCAGAACCACTGCATTTAAAATGAATTTTATAACCATCTGCACAGAAGGTAGACATGTACATGTATAAAAAGAATTGACTCACTACAAATAGAAAATTAACTCTCATTGGGAGCACCCATTCATAACCTTCTGGATCCATACAAGTATCAGAAAATTATTAGCTGTAACCATAGCTCTTTTTTCACTGTACACAGATAAAATACAGCCTCCTGGATTACAGTTGCTTATCCCAAGGCTATCAAAGAATTTTCTCCCTATAGACCACTCTCAGAAGAGTCAAGTGCTTAGTATCTAGTCATGAGCCAAAAGCCATCAGTTATAACTCTTAAAACTGTTAAGCAGTCATTATAAGACGAGAACATTTGCTATTAAACATGCTAGAAAAACAAAAACGTGATCCTTCTAGTAACTGATTCCTACAATACTTTAGACCTTGGATCTGAACACATAAAACCATGTGCCACATTTCTTCACTGAAGAAACATCATAGTCCAGGGGTTTTGCAATTGCTCATCATAAAATGTTTCTTGGATGACACTGTGTGTTGGAGTACAGTTAGAAAGTGCAGCTGGAGGTAATGTTTAATCTCCTCGCTTCTTTCTTATGTGCCCTCCCTCTTTTCTGCTTCTTACTTCATCACATATTACATGCTGTTTCCACGTTCTTTACCTATATCATGACATTGAATTATTTAAAACTCTTGAAAGCTTATGTATCCAGGCTTGGATAATTTAAGTGGAGTTTCAGAATTTAAATTCATTTTATACCTTTCTAGAATTATCCTTTTACTAATTTATATTAGAAATGGTTTGTATTTTCCTGAAATTAGTAGTCTAAGTCATCATGAACTTCAGATGTTAGAGATTACCACTGTGAATGACTTAAGATGTCCAAGGATGGTCTTGGTTTCTAACTCTTCCTGTAAGTGGAATTCTAGATGGTGTTCAAGGAGAAGGGGCAGTGAACAACCTGAGAATGGAGCTCACCCTAGACAGCTTAACACAGCAAGAGTCATGGAAACCACAATGGTATTTTCGTTACACAGCTGAGTAAATTTGGATTGGAGATTACTCCTTTAGACTGTGTGACATAGTCATAAGGAAGCATAATAAAGTAACACATGGATGAAGGAAAAAGGGACAGGAAGATATTATCTATTTTAGACAATTCTGAAACACATACTTGGAGGTAAAATTGAGGTATTACATGTTGTCATGCTAACTTGTCCTCCATCAGACTTTTTTCATGAATGAAACTGGACAATTACCCAAGTCCTTCACAGAGAGAATAGTACTTAGTTGTATTTTTTCCTGTAATAGATAATTATTATGATGTTCAAAGAAATGACTCCTGCATTCCGACACATATTAATGTCAAGCCCTGAAATTACATTTTCAATGAACTGAATTATCACTATTCATCTAATTCAATGGAATGTGTCCTGAAATAGATGACCTTCACCTTTCCTGGACCCATTAGTATGAGTGTAGTATCATGTGGAATTTTTATGTGATGCTTCTGAGACTTTGTCCTTACTAAGAAAAAACATCCACTTATACACAAATCTCCTAACATCCCTAGCAATTAAGAACGGCCTGTAAAAATGATTTCTGGAGCTAAGTTAACATCTGTCTCCAAAATAATTATAGTTAAAAAGAAAATCTTACTATTTATTCGCAAGTTGCCTATGAAGATGGTAAGTTGCTGTTTTTTGACTCAGATTTTACTGATTTTTTTTTAAGGTAAAGGAGTCTCTTTTCTTTGGCTTTGAGTAACTAAAACCAAAACAAAACATCAACAAAAATGTTGCTTATATTTTCAAAAGCCTTGAGAAAGATGCTTTAGAAATCATTACCTTATGATGAGTTAGACACATGCATGCTCTACGCCAGGATGAAGACCAGATATTCTGTGCTTTTGTAGATTTTCCTTTAATATTTTATTTAGTAATTGTCATCACACCATTAGATACAGATTTCCTCCTCTTTCTTTCTTGTTTAATTTATTTTTTAAAAAAATATTTTTGTTGTTGTTATTTTGAGGTATAATCTTGCTGTGTAGCCCAAGGTTTCAAACTTGAAATTATCTTGCCTCAGTATCTAGTGCTTGAATCCCCAATGGGCTTAACTTTCTTGTATTTTTAAAAATTTACTGAAAATAAATTTTCCCCACATAATGTATATTGATTATGATTTCCTTCTTCCCTACTCTATAAGACTTCTTATTTTCCCATAATTGAACACACATAGAAACACTGAAGAAGCCATGTTCCCTCATACATATGCTGATTTCATTTTTAGCAAAAACCCTTATATTCAAAGGAACAGATATGCATGAAGATAAGGATGTCTTTCAAGAGTTGATTCCTTTTCCATGTCTATTTTAAGTTGTTAAGAAAATAAAATTATTTTCATTTCCTATCTACAACTTAATTATAATCTTTGGCAAATGAAGTTCACAGGAACCACAGCCCCACTCAGCAAAATCTAAAGTTCCCAATCATGCAATTCATGGCTTGTAGCTCTTCACACATTACATGTTGTTTCCATATGCTTTATCTTCACAATTACATTGAATATTTTTTAAAAGAAAGAAACTTGAAGAGTTATGCTTTTCTGATTTAGAGATTAAGGATCAAATAATTTGAGTGGATTTGGAATTTGAGTCTTTTGTAAAGATCCCAATTTATATAAGTCGTTATTGATATTTTACTGACATTTGCCATCTATATCATCACAAACCTGAAAGGGTGAATGATTGCCAATGTGAATCATTTCAAATGATAAAGGATGGTCCAGATAGCTAAAGCTCCCCATAAAGGGGAATTATAGACAGTTTGCAAAAGGAAGGGCAGGGACTAACCACCTGATAATGGAGCTCATCATAGACAGGTTAACCCAGCAAGAGAATAATTGCAGCAAAATATAATCTGTTTTATGATTTTTATATAGTTTGCAGAAAATTTGGCTTGGGGATAATAGAGAAGGGAAAAATAGATGTTTTGGCCTTTAACAGAGCTTACCAAAAGGGATATTGAATATTTTGAAAAATATTTAAAAAATATCTCTCAAAGTATCTCTCAAAGGAAAGAACCCTTTGTGTGAACAGATTTGAGGTATATGTTCCACATGATAGTCTAAAGGTAATCTGTGAAGACAAAGAACGAGACAAACAAACAGGTTCTCAAGATTTCAAATAAGTGTCTCCATATTAATTTGTCAGAGTGAACATGCGTGTATTGAAATCACCAAATACTATAGCTGGAAATAAAGCTGTTCTATTTCCTCACCTCTGTATTTTCCATATCATTTGTAAGTGAAAAAACAAAAATTAGTTTAAAAGTTGAAATTATAAATAGATAACTCATCAGTAAAAGCTTAACTTCATAACTGACTTCATTGCTTATTCGTTTGTCTTTTTGAACAACTCATTAAATGGTTTTTAATATAAAGTATTAATGACAATACAAGTTTCTAAGAATCCCTAAAACCAATAAAGTCCAGCAATGCCAATATTCAACTTATAAAAAAATCAAGATTTTTATATATTAAAAAACTTGAACATGGTCTTTAAATATGGAGATTTGAAGATGTACCAACTTGGAATGAGCAATATAGTTTTGTGAATTTCCTCTTCATCTTAAACTCTTTACCTGAGGATGATAAGAATATATTAACTTTTTATCCTATCTAGATTTTATGCATTTTTGTAGTTGGATCAAAAGTATCAGGCAGTATTCTGGAGGCCTTAGAGAAACTGCCACACTGAACACTCTTTATGTCACAATGTATAACTTGACTGGAGTTTCTAAAACCAGAAAGAAAAAATAAACCTTTCCTACGGTAAATTAATTACCAATTCGTTTGCTCATAGTCTGAGATGACAACTTTACCATTAACATGGAAGCAGGACTTAATGTTTTCCAAGAGTTGGCATATTTAAGGGTGACGTTACCGTTTCTTTCTTTTGCTGGAAAAGGTGTGGAGATTAATGGGCAAGATACAGAGATAGTAGTAAATATATCCAATAGAAGTGTTTAAGGAAATAAAAAGCTTCAGAGCCATGAAAACCACAATGAGGTTTTCTGTATTACAGTTGGTTAATTTGGATTGGGACTCATTCTTTCAGACTGTGTCACATAGTCATTAAATAGTACCAAGAAAGGATGACAGAATGAGACAGGAAGACATTTTCCACTGAAAAGAATACTAAAACAAATACTTCCAGGTAAAGTTGAGGTATTACTGTTGAGAGAACATGGTTGTTATGACAAGTGTGCCTCTATCACACTGTTACTTTAAATAAAAATGAATACTTACCTAGGTCCAGCACAGAAAGCAAAGTTCTTAGAAATTGCTTGATTTCTTTTTCATGGAACAGATAATTATTATGACACTCAAGTCAATAGTCATTTAATAATATAAACTATCAGTAACCCAAAGCCTATTACCCTTAGCTACCAGGAAAATTATCCTGAGTGTGGCTTGATACGTAGCTTTCAGTTGATGTTCCTGGAACTTGTATTTATTAAAAATAAAAAACGACTCATATCTTTACCAATTCCCCAGAGTCCCCAACATTAAAGAACACCCTGTAAGAATGACTTCTGGGCTCATATTACCATTTGTCTCAAGAGAAGAAATAATGGTTGGAAAGCAAGTCCTTATTATGTATTGACAATTATCTATGATGATGCAAAATTAAGTCAGATGTCAGTTGATGATTCTTAACTAAGACATTGTTTCATATTTTTATATAAAAAATATTTTGTTTGTCTTTGAAAAACTTAAACAAAAAAAAACAAAATTGTTGTCTTAGTGTTTCTATTGCTTGACAAAACGCCAAGTCCAAAAACAAGTTTGGAGAAAAAGGGTTTATTTGGCTTACACTCCAGCATTGCTGTTCATCAATGAGGTAATTCAGGAGAGAAATTCAAACCTAGGGCCATCTGTCCAATTATGGCACAACCTACCATAAACGGGGTCCTTTCCCATTGATACCTATATAATAAAACACCCTCACAACAAGATCTCCAGGAGCCATCTCCTCAACTGAGTCTCCCTCCTCTCTGAGGACTCTAGCTTTTGTCAAGTCAACACACAAACCAGTAGTACATCTGTTTCAGTTTATTTGAGAGTTCTTAAGGGAACAGCTTTGTATATGATGAGGAAGTAAACAAAGTTCAGCCACTCAAGTATTATTATCTTGTGGCTGGAGTGGAAACATGCAGGCTTTCCCCCAGACTGTAGAGCAAATATCTTGGAAATTTTCCCTCAAAAAAAAAATATGAAGATTAGCCATCCCACCATTATACACAGAATTCTTATTATCCTAATCTCTCATTTTCCTGGCTTCTGCTTGTGGTTGTTGAGGTAAAATCTTTTTGTGTACCTCAAGGACTAAGCTTTAAATTTATATTGCTTCAGCATCCAAACATTTGGATCACACTTTGATCTGACTGCTTTTGTTATTTTTGTTAATTCACTTACTGAAAATATATTATTCCTACACATTCTGATTAGGGTATTCATTCCCTCCACTTCCACTCTTTTACAAAATCAGAAATATAAGAAGAAAAATAAAACACTAAATTTGAAATCATAATATATGTGTCAAGGACCTGTATATGTCTGTGTTACAAATTAACTAACTTTTAAAAAGCTTTGACACAACATTATGGGACAAGTAATGCCCAAAAATGTAATTAAGTTCAGTTTTTGTTGGTCATCTATCTACTGCAAAGAAAGGGGTCTATCTTAATTTAAGAGTAGAGAAGTCCCCCATTCTAAGGGGGATTCTCTTTCCTGAAACAAAATTTTCATTTTCATGTGTTATTGATTGAAGACAAATTCAGGATTAGTGATGCTGCCTGAGTCTTCTTCTCTTTTCTGCTCTAAAATAGCATCTGTTGTAGACTTCTAGAGACCCTGTGCATGCTGCCTCATGAGGTCTCTATGACTTCATAGGTGAGCCAATCCAGTCCATTTAGAAGTCTTCCTTACTAAGAGTTCTCACTCTTCTCTCTCTTTTCTACTCTTTTTTTTTTTTGCCTCCAAATCCACTTCCAGGATGCTACCCTGATATGGTATTTTCTTCTGTGTGAGGGGAAATTTTACAGATATAGTTCCCTCCCCTTTGGGTCCCTTGGAGAAATCTTCACTATAAAGTTGCTTTTTGTTTGTAAGAAAACTTACTAAATTTAATGACACTATACATGGACAGTTTCATTTTAAATATATTTTGTTAGAGTTTGAAACTGAAACAACATACATGAAGTTGACAAGTAACAACAAATGGCAGGTGATCTGGAGAGAACAATTTCAGTTTCTCTGAAAGTGATATGTGTAGGTGTAGAGTATGCTTTTATTTTGAGGGCACCAAAGCTTTTTCTCACATTTCCCATTTCTATGCATTCATCTAGTACCTCCAGAGATGTTCCTTCCATCAGTGCAAGTCTTTTTGTCTACACAGAGCTTATATTACGAGGTGCAACATGACAGAAACTTCTGTTCATAAAGAAGCAATGACAAAGCATGGCTTGAACTGTGTATTGATTTTAACAACTGTAATAATTTCCTTAATTGTAGTTCCATAAATTTATAGGAACTTGTTAGCCTACAACTCTAGAGATATGTTTAAAATGAAATTTAACCAACATAAACTGATGCTTAGACTCTACTTCATGCACAAGACAAGAGATCTACAAACAGTTCTGATCTTCTGGCAGCTACAATGCCCTGCTGTGTGATTATATTTCACAAGTTTCAACATTGTGGGCCATAAATAGGCAAGTATGCATGTAAATTAGTATATATTTCCAACACAAGGGAAGATCTTTCATCAACTAGAACTATTCTGTCTTTAGAAACCAACCGATGAAAGCAGTATTTTTACTATAGTCAAAATATTAAAGTGTACTTGAATCGCTTTCCATCCATTGATTTTTATTTATTACACATTTGCAAATATTATAGCATCCATCAGTAAATGATATTATTTGATAGTGACCAAAAATATCTCAGATAATGTCAATGAAAACATACTCATTTCTCAAGTAATGATGACTTTTTTCCCCTAGGGGTAAGAAAAACATAGAAAGAAATAATGAGAAATTCTTGTGTTTCATTAGGCTTTTCTCTCAATTTTAGGGTGACTGCTTTTCCCCGACCACCTTTTTCAGTGCATTCTTTACATCCTTATTTCTGAGGCTGTATATTAGGGGATTCAGCATTGGGATCACTGTGGTATAGAACACAGAGGATACTTTTTCCTCTTCCATATTATTACTTGAAGGTGGCTTAAAATACATGAATGTTATAGACCCAAAGAAGATTCCCACAGCCAAAATATGGGAGCTACAAGTGCCAAAAGCTTTGGAACGTCCTTCAGTGGAGCGAATACGAAGAATACTAGTTAAGATAAATGCATAAGAGATGATGACAGCCAGTGTAGGCGCTAGGGTATTAATTCCACCAATAATAAATAGCAGTATCTCATTGATATAGGTGCTGGAACAAGACAGTGTCAACAAGGGCAGAATGTCACAAAAATAATGGCTGACAATATGTGACCCACAAAAGGACAACATTGACATGCGTGTGGTATGGACAGTTGCCCCAAAGAACCCCAGTGAATATACCACAGCCATCATTATAGAACAGACCCTTTGGGACATGACAATGTTGTAAAGTAGTGGGCTACAGATGGCAACATAGCGGTCATAGGCCATGGCTGTCAGGAGATAACCTTCTGCAATGACAAAAATAAGGAAGAAGTAAAGCTGAACCATACACTCCAAAAAGGAGATGCTGTTCTTCTCAGATACAAAATTTACCAACATCTTAGGTGTAATGACAGAGGAGTAGCAGAGGTCAATGAAGGATAAATGACTGAGAAAATAATACATTGGTGAGTGAAGCTGAGAACTGATGGTGATTAATAGGATCATGCCCAAGTTTCCCACCACGGTGATCACATATATTACAAGAAACAAAAGGAACAGTGGGACCTGAAGCTCTGGGCGTCTTGTTAGCCCTTCAAGGATGAAGTCGGTCCCTGAAGAGTGGTTCATAGCAGCCAGCACTTATGAAATGTCTACAAGGAGGAAGGAGAAAAAAAAAGAATTATGATCATTGATATTTTCTTATTCTCATGATGAATTTCATCTCTGATAACTTTGTTTACCCCATACCTTTGTTCAATCATTAAACAGTTCAAAAATTACTTCTATTATCAATTATACTATAATGATATCATTTCCATTTCCACTCTGAAAGTCCTCTCATACATTTCTATATTTCTCTACAATTCATAGTCCCCTTTTTATTATTACATGTGTATATGTATATGATTTATATGTATATACTTATGTAGTCTTTATTATAAATAGTTTGTCCTGTATTATGTTAATTGTAATTGTTTTTTTCAGAGATGAGCACTTGGTATTGGGTAGGAAAACATTTTGCTCTTCCTTTGGTAAAGCTCTCGCCTTTATTCCAGCATTCCTTAGTTGCCTATGATTCTTTGTATCGATTGTGTCTTCATGGGCTTACATGTCATATAGATAAATATTGAATTTAACAGACTTGGTTACACCCCATCTTATTGACTGTACAATATTATGTTATTACCTATAACTTTCTACATAACTCAGTAAGAGCTTAATATTAAGAATAGCACAAATTTGTTATTTTTTGTACAATTAAAATAAGGCTACCTCCCATTTTCACCTGAGTATATGGTAAAGGAATCAAAACTTACGGAATTTTAACTTAATATAGCTTAGATAATAAAAAAAATCCTTTTAATTTTTCAGGATATTTATGTGAGTTAACATTACCGACTCAAAACCTAGGAGCATCCACACAATTAGTGAATTTATAAACCACACAGACACAAAGAAAGATTCTAGGTTCAAAAGCAAAGATTATAGAAATTTTTTTATTCACAGTAAACTTTCAGTCTTTCATATCTCTTCTTATAAAAGAAAGCTAAATGGGCCAAGGTATAGATGTATGAATGAAAAAATATGCTTCTCGTGTTTAACCATAAAGCATAGCTAGTACAGTCCTGTCATGAAAAGAGTCAAGTAGAACTGACTTCCAGGCATAATATCTGAAACATCAATATACCAGTGTTTCCTTAAGGGACTTTCTTTCTATGCACCATTTGTAGCGAGTCTCACACTTTTTGTTTATTTAGTTGGTATCCTCTAAACTCCTAGATTAGTTGAAATATTTGCTTCTTAGTCATTTATATTGATAATTTTATTGGGAAATTTTGTATAGAAACTGTCCTTTAGGCAGTAGAGATGGTAGGGCAGTTAAAAGTTAATGCTATTCTCCCAGAGGACCAAGGTTCATTTCAAGAATTCCTACCTACTAGCTTACATCCATTTGTAACTCCAGTCCCAGAGTTTCATCTTCTGGCCTCTGCAAGAACCTGGCATTCCTATGACACATTGACATGCAGGCAGACAAAACACTTATTCACATAAAATTAATATAATATAATAAAAATGATTCTAAATACATAAAAAGATTATTTTTATAACATTATTTTTAATATTTAACAATGTTAACTTACCCATAAAACAATCAGAATTCATATATATATATGCATATGTATCAATAAACAGAAATAGATAAACAGAAAGATGAAATTTATGTATATATAGAAATATAAAAGTTAGGGTTGGATGCTCTGTTTAACATAAAATATGAAAATAATTTTTCTAAATCCCTGACTTTTAAGATATGACAACAGTGTATAATCAAGCAAAGTTCAAATGATAATATATTGAATCCATTATTTCATTTTCTGTGCTATGTTTTTAGAGCATTTGTTATTTTATGCAATGGTTGAGTTTGAAGTCACATAAACAGTTAGTGAATAAAATCTATAAGAACAAATGCTATATCATAAATAATAAGACATAGTAATAAGAATTATAATATGTTAATATTCTATGTCATTCCACTATGGTTTTCTTAGTAATAAATACAGTGTTTGGAATTCCTTTTACAGAATAAAATTATACACTGTAGGTTTTAAATTAATATCAAAACATTGTATGTAAAGTGTTATGGTTAGTAAGATAAATCTAGAGTATTGACGAACTAATGATTGTTAAGAGAATTTGAACATTACCACTGAGATATCACTCAAGACTTATTAAACCTTCTAAGAAATTTGAGTCTACTTACCCTGAGATCTTTTTCCAAACTCAGAGAACCTATATTATTTGGAAACGTTGAGCTAGGATTTAGAAATACACAAGAAATTCATTCCCAAAGGTGCACAAACTCTCCACAGAATTGGCCTATGTGTAATGCACAACTAATAAGAAAAAACAGATGATGTGTAATACACAATTAATAACAGAAAACTGATGATCTCAGTAACAAACATATAGCTACCTCAGGGATTTGACACTATTAGCAAAACTCAGTAATAATTTTCCCATGTTGTAATCCTATAAAACACTAGAATTTACAAATTATTTCATTTTATTTATTTATTCATTTATTATTGATGCTATCTGAATTCTACACTAGTAGATATCACTCAGTCTTAAAGGAATTTTCTGTCTGGGGAATTGATAGATTTACTATTCACTAATTTGTTATTTGTTTCTATCACAGAATCTTGAAGATACACAGTATCTCAGCTACTACTGCTAAATGACTAAATGTAATTAGAGCATCCTTTTCTGTGACACAAGACTACCCTTGAAAATTTTATTAGGTTAGACTACTTGTTCAAATCTCAAATTTCTGCATTCTCACTTACAATAACATAATTCTTAAGATTGTGTTGATATCACTGGCTACTCAAAATGTGTAAATTATTGCTAATAGATCCTATCTCATATTTTCTCTCTTGGTTGAAAGAAAATACATTTGAAGCCAGAATTTTATTGCTTTTCAAGCTCACTTGAAACTTAGGATACTGTTCTCCCACCTACCAAGGAAGGCATACACCACCATACTTCAATCTTAAAAATTAGCCTTTGAGAATATTTTAATCACTTTCACTAAAAAAAAAAAAAAAAAAACATATTTCAATGTCAATGCCTCATTTTCTACAAACATAAATTTGTCTCAGTTTTATTGTTTATTTATTCAAACATCATGATTGGTTGGTGGTGCAAAAATATTCTTGTGAGTTGTCTTCCATTGATATGAATGACTTACCAGGGGTTACATTCTTAGAGAAAAGTCTCTCTCTCTCTCTCTCTCTCTCTCTCTCTCTCTCTCTCTCTCTCTCTCTCTCTCCCTCTCCCTCTCCCTCTCCCTCTCCCTCTCTCTCTCCCTCTCCCCCCTCCCCCTCCCTCTTCCCCCCCTCTCTCCCTCTCCCTCTCCCCCTCCCCCTCCCTCTTCCCCCCCTCTCCCTCTCCCTCTCCCTCTCCCCCTCTCTCTCCCTCTCCCTCTCCCTCTCCCTCTCCCTCTCCCCCTCCCCCTCCCTCTCCCTCTCCCTCTCCCTCTCCCTCTCCCTCTCCCTCTCTCTTTCCCCCTCTCTCAGTTGACAATTGCCAATACTTTCAAGAATATGTATGTAGGAGATTTTGCTCAACTCCCTTCTCCTGCTAGGATTTAGTCTAGATTGGGTTTGCACAATACTTGTACATGCTGTCAAATCATTGTGAGTTTCAATAAACAATGATCCCCTAGACATTTTTGTATTTTTAAAATTTAAACATTATTCTGCCACTTCCCTTTCCTTTTCCCACTCCAATATCTACCATGTATTTCTTTTTTCTTTTACTTTACTTCATGGTCTCATTTTTTTAATTGTTAAATATACACACAGACACGCATAAACACGCTAAAAATATGTATTCCTAGATTTAAAAAAACAATCCGCTTGGTCCATTTAATGTTATTTATTTAGTTATATTATGCAAGGATGATGATATTGGTAAATATATTTTAAAATACGAACCTTTAATTAAAAGCATGAAATAATATTATTTTTCTGTGCATTAGTGTTCAAAATAAAACTGTGAATAGAATATAAGGCTGACAGAGATTATAAAACATCTATTTATTGATTGATTATAAGTTTATTCAGAGCATTTAAAATCATAGTTGGATAAGTAATTCTTTGTTAAACCTTTGTCATCTTATCTATGTTTTTCCAATTTCATGATATCCCAAAGATATATATATATATATGTATAAATATATGCTATTTTTAGTATCTTTTATGGGCCTAATGTTATTATTAAATTTTCTCAATTATTACTTGATTAATTTGAATCTCTTTATTTTAGCAGTAATTTAAATGATCAATTTTTGTTGTTCCTATGGTTTTCTTGCATATATATACATACATATATATATATATATATATACTTAAATTGTTAAGTAAAAATAATAATTTTGTTAAACACTTTGTTATGTAAAAGAAAGTAGATATAGAACAGAAGATAAACACCCAATGCAGTCTGATTCTGTCATCATACTCAATGTTTCTTTTTCTTTTTCTCTGTAGGTCTGCTTGTATAATATAAGGATATTGTTAAAATGAAACCAACCTGTGCATGAGAGAAGACCACCATCTGACTTCAATATTTGTTATTTGTGTCTTGGAAGTTTTTGTTCTGCTTTGAAATGAGAAAACAATCAAAGTTATGAGGAATCTCTACATAATAACTTATCCTGATGGGCATCCCACACACAGAAGATCTACAAACCCTACTTTGTCCTGTTGTCTTGCTACATCTTCACTTTGGTGGTGAAATCACTTATACTCCTTCCAATTGTCTTCTCCACTCAGCTTCACAGCCCTTGTTCTTCTTCCTGTGCCAGCTGTCAGCGTGTGACATATTTTTCCCTTCAGATAGTTCTCCCAAGATGCTCTTCTATCTGTTAGGAAACAGCTCAGCCAAATCCTATGGAAGCTGTGTATGACTCTTCTACAGTTTCTTGGGTTGTACTGAATGTTTACTGTATACAGTAATTGCCTATGGCCATATGCCACTCTCTAAGATATTCAATAAATATTAACCACAAAGTATGTGCCAACCTAATAATAAGAACATATTTTTTTCACTCTATTCAGGCTACCTTATTGTTCATTCTGTTTCTAGTTGCCCTACTGTGATCCCGCTGTGGTAGAGAATTACTTATGTGACATCCCTGCTATGCTGAAACTGGTCTGTGCAGACACATCAGCCCTAGAAATGGTGAAACTCATCTGTGAGTGACTGGTGCCCTTTACCTGCTTCTTTATTCTTATGGCCTACAGCTGTGTCTGAGGCCATCCTGTCTTAGTTACTCCATGTATGACATGTATATATATATATATAATATATTATTGAATGTACACACACACACACACACATATCTATATGTGTGTGTGTGTGTGTGTGTGTGTGTGTGTGTACATTCAATAATAGAAAAACCAATTTCCAGTCCACTGTGAAATTGTGAAAATCAGCTATACACAGGAAAAGTTAAAGTAAAGAATCACAAAATATAATCGACTATTAGTTATTTTGACTGGAGCAACGGTTTCAAAATTTATAAATTTTTCAAAAGTAAATTTTATCCTTCTTAAGTAAGTACAGTTTCATGTATTTCAATTTCCCCTGGATAATTCTGAGTATGAGGATGTTTCACTAAAGTAAATAATTAATGGTGACAACCATAAAAAATATTATTAATATCACGATAGTGTTTTGTAAAGTTTGTAAATTACTTGTATAAGCTAAGTATCTTTGAATGTTAGGTCATTCTAGTCAAGTATTAAGTTGTTCAAGTCTACATTGGGATTATTTGGGAAAAAATTTTATAATTTTCCTCATGTAAGTTCCTCACTCTGCTCAGTGCGTGCACATGTGTTATTTTCTCATTGTTTGCAATGGGGTTTATGTCTTATAACTAGATATGTTTTATATTCAATTCTGAATGTTAATTTACTTCCCAATGCCTTACTGAAGTCTTAGGTTAGTTTTACCACAGATTTGCTAAGGATTTTGGATTAAGTTATTTTATGGTTTGCAATTAAAGAGAATGGTTTTCCTTCTTTCCTAATTGTTACACTCAGATGGTACTTCTTAGATCACATTGAAATAAATAATAATTTATTTTTAATAATAAATCATGATTGGGTGGAGACACTTCCTTTACCTTTTTTGACATAAGGACCTATTAACTTATTATACTCTGGAGTCAAATGAAAATCAAGTGATTTTTACATACTCTGAATAGAAATTTAATACACATTGAACAGAAACTGCAGACTGAAACTGTCAATCTTGTTAATAACTGTATTTTGCTATCTTTCTCTTCATTTTATTATGCATTTGTGTTATCCTTTCCAGGTTTAATGCATGAACCTAGGACTCAGTTCTTTGTTTCTAAATATTCAATATTAGTGGACACCCCAGTACCTCATACATGTCAGGCATTCTTTATAAAAACTAAAATGTGTAATTTCACAGTTCTGTACCCATTTATCATGCATTTTGCATTTTGATCGTTCTTATCTCTAGCTTCTTTCATCTCCTTTCCTGTCACGTCTACTCTACTTTCTAATTTAGTCTCTTTTTCACACTTGTGTGTATTTATTTTTGTCCATTGGTTATGACCAGAACACCTATGTCTTTGGGTTCAGAACTGGAGTCTGGTAGACACAGTTGTAACGCAAGTAGATGATTATGCCAAAAAGATGGTCCTGATTTCTATGTGTTCCCATAAAGTGGAATTCTAGACTATGTTCAAGGAGACGCAAAAGTGTAAAGTCTGAGAATGGAGCTCACCCCAGACATCTTAACCCAGCAAGAGAATAACTGTAGCAAAGAGTACTTTGTACAAGATTTTTCTAATTTGGAACAAAGTAGGATTTGGGAAAACAGGTGCTTCTTGTACAGAAGTGCTTTTGGAAATTGAATGCTTCAGAGTCATGGAACCACTGTACCACAGCTGGTTAAATTTGGATTGGGAATTATTCCTTTAGATTGTCTGACATAATCATAAGAAAGCATAATAAAGTAACAAGTAGATGAAAGGAAAATAGACAGGAAGATACTACCTACTGTAGACAACTCTGAAACAAAAACTTCCAGGTAAAGCTGAGGTATTATATGTGACTGAACATGGTTGTTATGCTAAGTTTTTCTCTGTCAGACTGTTTTCCTAAATGAAAATAGATGTTTACCTAAGTCCTGCACAGGAAGCAAAGTTCTTAATTTTATTTATGCAACATAATTATTTTGATATTTTGAGTTTCTGACTCAGATGTTACATTTTAAAAATAATGATAGAAGAATTTATTTGTTTGGCTTTGAGTACCTAAAAACAGAACACAACACCAACAAAAATACTGTTTGTATTTTGAGAAGCATTGAGTGATGCCCTTTAGAAATCATTACCATATGATGGGTCAGACACATCAATGCTCAACCCTAGGATCAGATTCAGATATTCAGTGCTTTTGAAGATTTTCCTTCAACATTCTATTTAGAGAATTGTCATCACACCATTAGACAAAGGCTTCATCCACTTTCCTTTCTGCATCATATATATTTTTTATAGTTATGTTTTTATTGTTGTTTGTGAGCTAGTATCTTGCTGTGTAGCCCATGGACTCATATTTATAATTATCTTACCTCAGTATGTAAGTGCTTGAATCCCACATAGACCTAAATATCTTGTATTTTTTATTTAATTTCCTGAAAATATATTTTCCTGTATAATATATCCTGATTATGATTTCCTGGCATCTTGAGTGCTCCGTTTTGTTCCTGCTTTCTTGGAGATTGGATCAGCATCCATCGCCTGGATCATCCTATCGCCAAGGAATTCTCCTAAAGTTTAACTTGTAATCGTGAGTGTTAAATACCCTCCAATAAATATTAATCCTGTATTTGGTATATTGCAAGTGAGATTTATTGCAATACCTACTCCTCACATTCCTCATTTTCCCATGATTGAACAGACATACCAAACATTTGACAAGCCTTGTTCTCTTATACATATGCTGATTTAATTTTTAGCAAAACCTTTATATATAGGAACAGATCAGATGTCTTTCAGGAATTTACTACTTTCCATTTTTCTAAATTTTATTTAGCAAAGTATTTAAGAAAATTAATTATTTTTATCTATCAACTTAATTATAATCATTGGCAAATGAAGTTCATATGGGCAACCATCTAGCTCAATAAAATCTAAAGTCCCAAATCATACAATTCATGATTGTATCTAATCACACATTAGATGTTGTTTACATATGCTCTACCTTTACTGACATTAAATTCTTTAAAAACAGACTTTAAGGGCTATGCATTTTTGATTTATAAATTAAAATTCAAATAATTTAAATGTATTTGGAGTTTGAGTCCTATGTACGTGATTCCGATTTATAGAAGTCATGATTAACACTTTACTGACGTATTACAAACCTGAAGAATGAGTTATTTCCAATGTGAATCATTTCAAAAGTCAAAGGATGATCCCCATAACTAAGGTTTCCCATAAAGGGCAATTCTAGATGGTTTGCGACAGGAGGGACGAAGAGGAACAACCTGAGAATGGAGCTTGTCCTAGACAGCTTAACCCAGCAAGAGAATAATTGAGCAAAGAACACTCTGTTTCAGGGTTTTATATAATTTAGAGAAAATTTGGTTTGGGGAGAATAGAGAATAAAAAAATAGAAGTTTCTGTCTTTAACTAAATACTTAACTTTTGGTACTAAAAGTTTTGAAAAAGATACTAAATATTTTGAAAAAATGAAAAAAAATATCCCAAAGTATCTCTCAAAGGAAAGAATTTTGTTGCAAACGGGCTTTGAGGTATATGATCCACATGATAGCCTCAAGATAATCTGTGATGACAAAGAATAAGACAAGCAAACAGGTTCTCAAGATTTCAAATGAGTGTCTCCATATTGCTTTATCAATCAGAGTGAATATGCATGTATTGAAATCACCAAATAGTCCAACAGGAAATAAAAGAAAATTTTCTAACATCTATATTTTTCATATCTTTTGGAAATGATAAAAGAAAACTTAGATTAACAGTTAAAATTTTGGATAGATTGATCATAAGCACAGACTTAACTTCAAAAGCTGACTTTGTTGCTGATCAGTTTAACTCTTTGAATAGATTATTAATTCAATTTTAATAGAAAGTTTCAATGATAATACAACTTTCTAAGAATTCCTAAGATCAACTAAATCTATCAAAGCCAATATTCAACATATAACACAGGAATTAACATTTTATATACTAAAGTAATTTTATATATTAAAAAATGTTATGAAATATGGAGGTGTGAAAATATACCAACTTGAAATATACAAGATAGGGTTTGTGAATTTCTTTTTCATACTAAACTCTTTACCTAACTGAAAATGATAAAAAATATTAACTTTTTATTCTATTTAAATTTTATGCATTTTCTAAATGTGAAGGTTGTAGTTGGATCAAAAGTAACAAATAATATTTTCAAGGTCGGAGAAATTCTCTCACACTGAACAGTCTTTATGTCACGGTGTATAATTTGGCTAGATCTTCTAAAAGCAGGAGAATAAAAAGAAAGCTTGTTTAGGGTGGCAGAATTAATGACCTCTTTCCTCATGCTCTGAGATGACATCTTTAAGATTAACATGGAAGCAGGACTTAATCTTTACCAAGATATTACATCTTTAAAGTTGACTTTACTCCTTTTTTCTTTCACTAGGAGATAAATGTAGGTTAATGAGCAGATACAGTGGTAGTAATAAATATATCCAATAGAAGTGCTTAAGGAAATAAAAAGCTGCAGAGCCATGAAAACCACAATGAGGTTCTCTGTATTACAATTGGTTAAATTTGGATTGGGACTCATTCTTTCAGATTGTGTCACATAGTCATTAAAAAGTACCAAGAAAGGATGACAGGATGAGACAGGAAGACATTATCCACTGAAAAAAAAAAGATAAGAATAATAGAAAATAAAATATAAAACAAATACTTCCAGGTAAAGTTGAGGTAACATATAAGAGAACATGGTTGTTATGCCAACTGTGTGTCTCTATCACATTTTTATCATAAGTAAAAATGGATACTTACCTAGGTCCAGCACAGAAAGCAAAGTTCTTAGAAACTGTTTAGTTTCTTTTTCATGCAACAGATAATTATTATGACACTCAAAGAAATGTTTCCTGCTCTCTTACGTTAGATTCAATGGATGGATTAACATTTTGGCTCAAGTGAATTAATAGTATAACTATCAGTATCTTGAAGCAGATCAACCCTAATACCTGGAAAAATTATCCTGAGTGCGGTGTAATGTGTAGCTTTTAGATGATGCTTCTGGGAATTTGTATTTATTAAGAATAAAAAAAATATTCATACCTACACCAATCCCCTAGTGTACCCAACATTAAAGAACAGTCTGTAACAATGTTTCTAGGCCTCATATTATCATTTGTTGCAAGAGTAATAATGGTTGAGAAGTAATTTCTTATTATGCATTCATAAGTTATCTATAATGATGCAAAATTGAGTCAGATATTCACTGGTGGTTCTTAACTGAGACTTTGTTTCATATTTTTATATAAAAAATTATTTTGATTGGCTTTGACTAACTTAAACAAAACAAAACAAAATTGTTGTCTTAGGGTTTCTATTGCTTGACAAAACACCAGGACCAAAAGACAGGTTTGAGAGAAAAGAGTTTATTTGGCTTACACTTGAGCATTGCTGTTTAGCAGTGATGTAAATGAGGACAGAAACTCAAATCCAGGACCACCTGACCAGGGATGGTGCTACTCACCATGGTCTGGGCCCTACCCCATTAATAACTAAAGAAGAAATTCCTCACAGCTGGATCTCAAGAGGCATTTCCTCAGCTTACTCTCCTTCTTTCACATACAAACCAGTAGTACAACTGTTTCAGTTTATTTGAGAGTTCTTAAGAGAGCAGCTTTGTTTAGGAGGAAGAAGTGAACGTTCAGCCTCTCAAGGTGTCTTTATCATGTCACTGGGGTGGGAACATGCAGTCCTTACCCAGATTCAAGAATAGATGTCTTGGAGATTTTCCCTCAACAGCATATGTAGAGATTTGCAATCCCACCACTGTACACAGAATTCTTGTCATTATCCCAGTCTCTCAATTTTTTCCCTGGCTTCTAGTTGTGATTGTTGAGATAGAATCTTTCTGTTTAGTTAAAAAACTCAGCTTTAAATTTATCTTGCTTCAGCATCCAAACACTTGGATGACATATTGGCCTGATTACTTTTGTCTTTTTTGTTAGTTTCACATACTGAAAATACATTTCCAACATATAATTAGGTTGTTCATCCCCTTTAATTCCAATAAAATCTCCTCATCTTCCCTCTTCTCTGAATTCAACCCCTTTATCTCCCTCATTATAAAACAAATTGGTTTCTAAGAGATAAGAATAATAGAAAATAAAATATAAAGCCATCGAATGTGACAAGTTAAACAAATAGTAGAAAAATGGCCCAAGAAAATTACAAGACACAGATAAAGAGGCAGACACACTCACTTACATAATCAGAAATCCCAGAGCAAACACTACTGGAAGCCATAATATATATGCCAAGGACAAGTATATCTCTGTGATATAAATTAAAAACTAAGCTTTAAAAAGTTCTTACACAATATTGTGAGAAAAACAATGACAAAAGATACAATTGAGTTCAGTTTCTGTTGGCCATCTATTTCTGGGTTAAAAAAAAAAAGCCAATTTATATTTAGGAGTAGTTATACACACACAGAGTCAGGAAGACTCCTTGCTGAAACCAAACTTTTATTTACAAGTGGTTATCAGTTGAAGACAGCTTCAGGGTTAGGGATGGTCCTTGTGTTTGCTTCTCCTTTCTGCTCTAGAACAGCATCTCTTGCAGACTCCTACAGGCCTTGTGCATACTGCCTCCTGAGGTCTCTATGAGTTCATACGTGAGCCAATCCTGTCCTTTTAGAAGGCCTCCTTACCTAAGAGTTCTCCCTCCTATCTGCCTCTTCTACTCTTTCTGCCTCCTCATTGGCTTCCAGGACACTATCCTAATATGGTGTTTTATTCAGTGTGAGGGGACATTTTGCAGACAGGGTCCCTGCCACTTGAATCACTTGGAGAAATCTCCAGTCCTGAGTATCTTTTTATTTGTAAGAAAATTTGTTGAGTTTAGACACACTATGTATGTACTTTCTTTACTTTAAACACAATTTGATATGGTTGGAAAACTGCAACACAGATATGTTACAGTATGGTTTCTTGGATATGCAGTCATCTATTGCTTCCAGGGATGTTCCTTCCATCTACACAAAGCTTGTATTATGGTGTGTAATATGAGGGAATCTATTCTTCAAATGGAAGCCATGAGAAAATGACAAATTATTACTTAAACTCCATATTGATCTTTTTTGTACAGCTATTGTAATGATTTTATTAAATGTAGTGGCTTAAATTTATCAAAGCTGTTAAGCTACAATTTCAAAGATATGTTTAAAATTAATTTAACTGTCCCAGACTTAAGCTTGAACTGTATTTGACTCCTCCTAAACATTCCAAGAGAAGAGATATACAAATAGTTCTGAGCTTCTTGCGGCTCCTTTTGTTTGTTGTTCCTGTACTTGATTATTCATATATGTGTGTATTTATACACATATCTGTAGTGGGTGTATGTTTCAGTACATTGTAAATATCTGTCCCTCTTACTGGTTTAATAAAAAGCTGATTGGCCAGAAAGCAGACAGGAAGTGTGGGTGGGACTACCAGACTAAGAAGACTGTGAACAGGAAAAGCAGAGATAGAAGAGAGACATCACAGAGACACCAGGAGAGACACCAGCAGATGCAGAGAAAAGACAATGATGCTGTTCTGAGAAAAGGTGCCAAGCCACATGGCTACACAGATTAATGGAAATAGATTGAGATAAAAATGAAAGAGCTATATAGCAATATGTCTGAGCCATAGGTCCAGCAGCATGTAATTAATATAAGCCTTTCTGTGTTTCTGTAGAACTACAAGACTGTGGGTCTGGACTACTAGCCCGACAGGCCAGGAACACATAATAAACATATGTATGTTTATGTACTTATTTACACATATAAATACATACGTATGTGCATATGTACATACATACATACATTATATTTGCTTAACCACACTGGGGACTGAATGTAGATCAGATATACTAGACAATTGCTCTGCCACTGAGTTATATACATCCCTAGGTTTCTTTTCAATTTTTACTTTAAAACAGGGTGTAACTAAATTGCTGAAGTTGACCTTTAACTCCCTTCGTAGCCTAGGCTATTCTCTCTACCTCCACCTCTCCAGGAACTGAGAATACAGACGTGTGCCACCTGGTCCAGCTTCTCTTAAATATTTATCATTTAAATCATATAGTACCTTTATTATTATATTGTTATTAAAGTATTATTATTAAATATTATTACTATATTATTTTAGTATTATTTGAATTTATACTGATGTTTACACTCTGCCTTTCACATATTAATATCAGAATTTTGCTTCAAAATAAAAGTAGCTCAAGGCTATAGTTGCCTAGTCTTATTTAGGTTTTCCCATTGTTGTGAAAAGACACCATTACTAGAGCAACTCTTATAAAGTAAACATTTAATTTTCAAAGGTTCAGACAATTATCCTCATGCCAAAGAGCAGTGTGGCATGCAGGCAGAAAAGGTGCTGGAGCTGATATGCTACATCGTGTAGGCAACAGAACATCAACTGACTGTTGCACTGAGGGAAGCTGGAGAAAAGAGACCTAAAGACCTACTTCCCTCCATATTGACACACTTCCTCCAACAAGCCGACACCAACTCCATCTACTACCACCTCCTAATAGTACCACTCTCCTTGAGAGCCATTTTCTTTCCAACCACCAATAATCACTAGAAACTTTTTTTAGCTGTATCATAAGTTTTGGTGCAAAGGTCCTAGTGAGTTCTAAATATGAGCTAATTTTTCTCTTTTATTATAATGTTCATTTGTCTTATAATTTTCCTATATCATTTATATTAATATATTACTGTTTTAGGGTAAATTGTCTTGAGAATAATAAGGTTTGTTTCACTTATTTTCCTTGCTGTTATTCATGCATCCTAGGTTCTAGTAATATTGTATTTTATTATGCTTTCTGTTTACAGCCATTGTTTAACTTTTATTCTTTTTATTAAATTAAATGTTTTGTTGGTACTTTTTTTCTTTTCACATTTAAATTTTACACATTTCAGAAATCGGTTCTTTTTTGAATTAGCAATGTTTAAAGTTTAAATGCATACCTTCTTCTCAAATAATTAAAGGGTTAGAAATTAGCCTAACTCCAATCTACCTCTTTTTCTGTGTTCTTGTTCTCTGATAATGAATATCAACTTGTTATGAAGTGTGCTGGATGTATTTGGGATTTTGGGGTGGGAAGGGATACTAAATAAGAGAAAAACTGTTAAAATTACGAAGTGAGAGAAAAATATAATTAACTTTAATTATAAAGTTTACACTTGATTTCAACAGCTTAAAAGCATAATATAAAAGCCAAGAAAGAGTGCCATATTCTGGAACACTGACCCAGCAATTAGGCCTCTCTACATTGATTAGAAGTCCCTGAATTTCAGCGAATCTCTCCAATCCCGGGGTTAATTCCCCACTGAACAGAAGAAAACCCATAATTTCTAATTTTGTAAAAAGACAAAAAAACAATCAACAAGGTAAGATTGTTTTCTTTTTCCTGAAGGAGATGAATTCTCTGAGGATTTTTTAAAAATCTGTTTCCTTTGAGGGATTTTGAGAGTTCATATATAAATAATACAAAATATGGTGATAATTTAGTTTCTCTCTCAAACCCCTGAAGAGATTTCTTCCCTAAGGAATCAAAGTCAGACTCAAAACTTCCAAACCTGCACTTTTCTCTTACTGGTTCTGTTTATTTTATTTTGGTGTAGTTTTACAATTTTCAAAATGCTTGGAGAAAGGATTTTGAATATACTTCCCATAAATTAATAATAGATATTTGAGGTAGTGTGTATCCAAGTCTACCTGATTATACCCTTGTACATTTTATATCTATAAATATCTAAAAGTTATCAAAAGCCTACTTAGGTAAAGAAATTCTTTCTGTTTCCAAGAGTATTTTTATGGCAGGCAGCATTTCAGTGTTTATCAGTTCTGGGTCTGGTATGTTCTTTGTCAATACATCAAAGAAAGCAAAAGGCTCACAGATATAAAAGGATAATGAAAACTTAATATTTCCATTAAGGAATACAGCTGCTTTGCTATAAAATTTTGAATCATAATTTCTTCAATAAAATTATTCAGAAACTAAATGACCAACCGAGTCCACACATACCAAGGGAATACAGGAATATAGCAGGAAGTATGTTAGGGTCTTCAGAGTATGCCCCCCACATATGATTCTTCTCTTTCACCTCTTCCTGGTGTCTTAATCTATTTTGCATAAAAGTAGTATTTTATTTTTAATAAAATAAAACATCATTTGGCTTACATGAAATGTGTAGTCTTTTGTTTTCTTTAAATCAAACTTACTGCACCTTGTATATTTAGATAACGAAAATGAGTTTTTTCATATTATAAATCATATGAGTATAATTAATTATTTAATGAACAGCAAAAGTCAACCATTAAATACTTATAATATTGTCCTTGTAAAATTATGTTCTACATTTAAAAAATATTCTTTAACCTTTTCTTTTTTCTGTTGTCATTGACTGAAACATTGACAGCTTAGACTGACTGTCTATCAAAGACAAATGCTGCCCTGAAAGTACCCTACCACAGAAATATA